>LPNX010643448.1:33295-80814 GCA_001517045.1 Pseudotsuga menziesii
AATGAAATAATACTCGAAGATAATAGTAAAATGTATTAAGAGTACAACAAACTTACCTAATTTAAAAAGTATGCACTTGCACTTGCACTACAGTTTCTGGTAAATAGAAGTTAGGGTAATAAGCTAGTACTAAAACCTTAACATCAAATTTATTTAACAATAAGTCGGAAAGTTCTTTAACCACAGAATTTCTTATAATAAGATAAATTATAGTATTATAACATAACTAAGAATAATGCAGGAAAGTAGCATCAAACAGCTATGATATTGGTACAAGGGCGGAAACCCTGTATATAATTAAAGAAGTTAATACATAACCAATAAATCAAGGTACATAAATAGCAACATTAATAAAAGAGGTTATAAATAGTTAAATAACCCAGTTATTATTTTAAAGCAAAAGAATTAACAAAACAGTAAATTGCTCAACATCGAGCTTAAATATTATGATATAGTTTATTTATTTTACCCACAGATGCCATCAGAACTTTATAATTTTTAATGACAGATTAACATTTGAACTTAAATCTCAAACTGTAAAATTAGGGTTGAACCCTATAAATCCAGTTATGCAAGTAAAATAAATACCAAGAGTTAAGACAATATTTTCATTTACGGCCGTATTATAAATCCACATTTTGAGCTGTTATAAACCCTTAGTTTATTTTATTTATTCCTGTACAGAGATTAGATTCAAAATATATGCAATAAACAAACCAACAGATACGGGAAGCATTATAATAAGTTATATTATAAAACCTTGGGTGAAAACCCTGAACATTATGAGTATATTAAAGGGAAACAAAGTGTCGAGGTCGTAACCTCATCTGGAGGCAGGCATACAGCCTAGGGTTTTATACACAGTATTTCTTTTACAGTATATTAACACAGAAGAAAAATTCATAATTACAAAACAAGATTTTACACTCGCGGTCGAAGCTGGAGAGCTCTGTAAGAGAGCTAGGGTATTAACCCTCAACATTTAACATTAAACTAACAACTAAGACCTTGAAGGTTAAGAAAGGCCGCAACGACCAACCACATCGTAATCCCTTGAGTATTTACACAAGTAGATAAGCCATGAAGAGACCAGGGCTTATCGTGGCCCGAGATGCTGTAACCCTCATCATGTTCTTTGCAGAGAAAGGTAGCAGACTTATCTGCATTATCCAATGAACAGCCGACTATTATCTACTGCTTTAATGTAAAAGAAAAGCATTAAAAATAATAATAACTCCATTAATGAATGGAACGAATTCATTTAGTTACCTGAGCAGAGGGCCATCTCCCACAGTGATGCCGCGACCGTTGTAAGCCAAAAACCTGCAACCCGATGGCAAAGGAGCAGATTTACAACACTCTCAACCTCAGATAGTACAGGAATCCCAACTTAACGTTGGGCAGGACAAAACCCTAGCTGCATTGTCCCTTCTATGCAAATATCATACAGTTGCAAGCAACGTAAGCCATGCTACCTTGAAGGGAGATTCATGGCCATTGGAGTGAGGAGAGGTAAGGTTATAACTGTTCAGAGCTCGAGTTAACAATGGAAATATCGTGGAGGAAAGAAGTAAGTTATTTCACCTTCTAATATCTTCACACAGTGCAATGGATGAGTTAATAAAGAGCTGGAACAGCAAGAGATTGATAGCAGACCAAACAACGACTGAATGGATAGGAGGGTTCGCAGAGCGGCCAAAGGCCGAAGGCGAAGGAGAAGTGATAATTTAGGGTTAAGTCAACAGTTATATAGCACCAATGCAGGGCTACTATGCGACCACGTAGTACTTTAATGTTTTCCATGCAGTGGGTAAAAGTTCTAAAGTCCCACGATGTTATCCCTTGACTAAACTCAAACCAAATCATCGCGTGGAGATCCCATGAAGTGCTTTATACTATAGTATCATTACCTACGTTACGATTGAAACATTATAATGTTAGTTTAATGTTTATAAACCTTGCATAGTAGACATTGCTTGTTATATAATCTCGTATATATATAAGTATGGAAAGTTGTTAAGTGGCGAGAAGTTATAAAGCTTTGGATTATGGTTTGCGTATTTGCTTTTAACCCCAACTACAATGCCATTTGTCCTAGTCTTCAAATGAAGATAAACCACATAACATTTCTTTAAAGACTATAATTGGTGGTAAATTACTATATGTTACTCATCAATTTGATTTTGGTTGGCTCTAGTTCCTATTATTGATACTAGTTTATATATTAGCAACCTTTTTAATAGTCTTAGAATTGTTGTGATAATAATTAGACTTTATCACATTCTAAGCTCAAAAGAAATTATGAGAAATTCTATAAGTAAATATGTGTTAAGCAACTATGATATACATTAACCTTCTTGTTGATAGTATAGTCTTCAAATACTCACAAAGGGTTGGCTGTGATAAGTTTAGGAATGATCCTAAGGGTGATTTGGTTTCTATCCAAGTGTCGATAATGGAAATAGAATAGTATTTTAGAACAGTGTAATCTCTTAATTCATTAAGGAAACTTTTGTATTAAACAATAAACTTGTACATGCTTAAAGTAAAATGGGTATAGATTGATACTTGTAATATCTTATCATGTGCAACTAAAGTCACAAATTTGAATGTGATTAAATCTGAACTGAGCATACTACAGCAACCATGAAGATAAATGCATATATGTACTTAACTTAGAATTTTATCACATATGAATGGGAAATCTTTTAAAGAGAGAATTTATCAACATAATGTCTAAACTTGAAACTTTTGAAATTATACTTCTTTTGATGATCAGAATGATACTAGTTTTTCAGTAAATTATTCATCGGATCGAAGATAAGTTTAGTATATGATAAATCGATGGTAAGGAAAGATAAACCTAGTATATCATCATGAATATATCTATAACAGTGAATAGTTGAAATTTTACCTCAGCAAAAATTTGATCTGTGTTTAGCCACTAACTTTATTCTTCTAAATTTTATTCTACAACAACTGGTACTTGAAAATTTAGGATTCTTTTACAGTAGCAGCCAATCTCCTTACCTGTCATCTGTAAGAACATAAGGAACTTTATGCATTAGCTCAATGCTAAGTAAGCCCCGTCTTTTCATGACAAATCCACCTTGTGGTCATAAACAGAAAACAATTAGTAACTGACAAGAAACTCATATTTGAAGTTAAGTATAATAAAAAAATCATTCTGTTACAATTCTAGTAACATAAACTAATCAAACAGTTAATGATTGCATTTAATGAGATTATATGCTATTTTAAAAATTTTAAATTTTTCGAAAAATTTGGGGTTTTGACATTATGTATTTCAGTTCATTGTATTGTATTTTGATTATATTTTGATTACAGGTAGATGCACAAAATAAATTGGGTCAATTAAGTCTTCTTTGCATAGTGAATTCTCCATGACTGATCTTGGATTGTTGAAACAACTTCTTGGTTTGGAAATTGTGAAACATGAAGTAGAGATCAAGGTCAGACAACAATAGTATGTTTCAGACCTATTATTGAAGTTTAAAATGGATGAATGTAAGGAATCCAAGTTCCCATTCCTTTCTGGTATGAAAATAGGTGAATTTGGTGAGTCTCCATTGGTGGACAACTAGTCGGGCGTTTGTTGTATCTTACACACTCTCAACCTGATTTGGAATATGATGTAGGTGTGTATATAGATATATGAAACATCCTCAATATATCCATTTGAAGGAACCCAATAGGATCATTCATCATGTGCAAGGAACTAGACACTTCGGGGTACACTATGCTGCTGGTTCTCAACTAGAACTAGTTGGATTTACTGATTTTGATTGGTCTAGAGATCCCAATGACAAGAAGTCCAATTCAGGTTATGTATTAATCCTTGCACATGGTCCCATATGATGTTTAAGAAAGAAACAGCACACTATCTCCCTATCTTTAGCTGAGATCGAGTACCGAGGATCAGTGAACGCAACTACACAATGCGTGTGGTTGCAAGGTATTCTTCGGGAACATGGAGTTACATTTGATTCAACCACAGTCATTTGGTGTGAAAATCAAAGTAGAATCAAGATTTCCATTGATCCACATGCACTATATCAGGATCTTGGTGCATGATCAGGTGATAGCCTTGTAGTATTTCCCATATGTAGAGAAAATTGTTGACATTTTCACCAAGAGCTTCACAGAGAAGACACTCACCTATATAAGATCTGTTCTTGGAGTGGGTGATACATGGTGATGGATACCATTCACTTTCATATTTTGGCTCCATTTCCATTTTTATGGTATTTTTTGATCCCATGTGGTTTTCCTCCTTACCTTGTTTTTATGGACAAATAAAAGTTTCTATTGTATGAGGTGACTTGAGCCTTAGTTTCCAAGGCCTCCATAATATTTTGGTTAATATGTACTAAGTTAGGATTACAGGGGGGTTTTATATAAATAATAAACCTTATTACGATGGTCATATACCTTTTTCACATTTCATTTTCTTCCATGCAATGTTCTATGGTTTAGACTTAGGGATATTGATCATTTATTGATAGTTGAGGCGCTCTTGGTTGATCATTCTAATAGTTGATGTACTCCAGGTTGATGATTTTGACAACCTAGGCATCATCATTGATGAAATTCAACCAACATGTCCACCCCCATCCCCATAATTAGGGATTGTGTTTGACCTTAGGGGCTAGTGCATGATTGTGGTAATTTTTGGCCTTCCTTGGGGATTTATTTCCTCCTTGTGCCACTCCCATTAACCCATTTTCTCACCCAGTCCTACCATGCCTCCATTTATGTTCCATCATGTCTCACTCTTGTTCATAAATTCATTCATTATCGTTTGCGATGATCAGGAAGCTGATTGGTCTACCTAGGGGGGTTTGAGATTCAAATCATGAGCTGACACTTGTATGCATCTTGATGCCCTCCAAGGCCTCATGATTTTCCCCATTGTAATATATATTTTATCTATACCTAGTTACATGTTGGAAATTCATAATAATATCTATTATTGACCTCATATGTGTATGTTATTTTCATTGTTTCAGCTATTTTGTGCATATTTTGTGAACAATATCGAATTGTGAGAATATACTTGGCTCCTAGATCCTACTATGAATCAATTCTCAGAGAGATTACCACAGAATTATTTTTATTGTTGATGAATTATGATCATTGAACCCTTGTCTTGAAGCCATAACCTGTTCTATCATGGTATTTTTCCTATCATTTCCCTCTAGCCTCATACTTTGGGTTTGATTCTACTAGACCTAAATCTCATCACCACCCTAATCATGAGATATTTACCTCGGTGTTTTTCCCCATTCCCTTAGAGTTTGAATGAGATAAATGAAATACAAAATATTTTTCCCTTGTTTTTTCCATATTTTGAGCCACCACCACACCTTGTCCACTAACAAGAGGCATTACCAAGTTAGCAATGCAACTTGCATACTTGTAGAGTGTAGTGTTTCCACTTGTTGACTTCATACAACATGCATTACCCCTTAGCAACGCTCCTTTCCCTTCTACAAAGTGTGGTACTATTCCCAAAAAAGCAAAAAAGAGAAGATCTCAAGAAGTTTCTAGAAGAAACCCTTGTGGAGCCTCATCCCGAATAATATGGACAGGTGGAACTTCAATTTCTTCATCCATGGGATGATACCTTGAAATTATCCCTAAAATATTCAACTTAACCTATCTCTTTTATCCTTTAAATACACCATTTCCCCTCATGGTTAAGAGACGAAGAAGACAGTAACAAAACACCCAAATTCTGTCGAAATAATGTTAGACTCTTTGATGCTTTGGATTTAGGTGAGGCATAGAGGAAAAATATTCATAGGGAATTCTTCTCAACATCAAGGCTTGGTTATGGTTTTCTTCTCCTTTTCTATTAATACAAATATGTTTTTCTTTCCCATGAATAATTTTTGTTAATGTGAGTTATTGATTTATTTTCTCCTTGTTAGTTGATCATTAGCATAGAATTTTGAATTATCTTGTTTATTTCACCTCCTGTATCTTTTCTTTTTCATTATTTTGCAAGTACAATTGATTGTAACGGAATTTAGGAGACAAGGGTCACTTTTATTGCGAGGTAAGAAAGGTTGAAATTCAAGTGTTTTGATAGTCTGGGGAGATGATACATTGTTCTATATCCATACCATTTGGAATATGGAAACAATCTAATTTTCTACACACACTGAAGAATTTCCTTAAAAAATTTATTGTATCTTCTTTCTTATCTCTTTTCTTATCTTTTCGTTCCTTCTGATATGGAGCTTTGTTCTTATTCTAATCATATAGGTGGTTTTCTTTTCTAGTGGAATATTTAAGAGTCTTTGGTTTTTCATATTGAATCTTTCCTGTATAGAAGTCTAGTAGACCATTAAGGAACCTATGAATTTTCACTTTCTCATCCTTTATGAAATATGCATACTTGAATAGTTCTAAAACCTTTTCTCTTAACCTTCCCTAGTCATGCTTCCCAACTTGAGTTCAAATAACTCCTCCATATTCTTTTCATAGTATTGCTCTGAGAGATATTATTTCTAAAACTATTTTTTGAACTTTCTCCAAGATATTATATATTCATCGATATCTTTTAACTTGACTAGTTGATCTAGCCAAATGGATGATTTACCTTGAAAATGACATATAGATACCCTTTCTTCCATGTTTGATGTGTATTGATGCAACTAGAAGAAATTTCTATGTCCCAACAACCAAGATTATTCATCTTCACCTTGCTTCTCTTATACATTAAAGTTTGGGGGTTTGATTGTTCTTAGTTGTGCCACCAGTTAATTTTGTGCAATCCTTCTCTTCTTATATCTTACTAGAGATCTTTTAGGGTTTCTTTCTGAGCTACTTGATGTATACTTTTTATTTTTCACTACGGAGGGTTTGTCATGATTTATTTTTGAATATGATATATATCTCTCATAATATCTTCTTGTCTCATTTCTTCTAGTTTCCTGATTATTTCTTAGAGCTGAAGTCTGTGTTGTTTGCAATTGTTTCAGATTTTGCATGATTTGTTCTTGAATGTGAATGATCCTTTCATTATTCTTTATTCATTTTCCTATTGAATCTTACAGGATTAAGTATTCATTTCTTCTCTTATGTCCATTTTATATTACTTCTCTTCTTCCAACATAATTCTCTTCATGGGTATATGGCATATATCCTCCTTCAAAATCCATCTCTAATATCTATAGCTGAACTCAGATCTCTAATATTTGGCACTAAACTCTGATCTCTGATCTTTGCTGCTGAACTCTTATCCATGATCTCTACTATTGTACCTTCCTCTTGATTTCACTTCCAAGCCGTTAGTCTTCACTGGTTCGATTAGGGGTTTTAAATTTTGATTTTTAATAGTCACATTGCATGCTCATTCATCAAGTAACATAACTAGAGACTTCAATGTGTTCATTATCATTCGCTGTAAGCACAAAAAATATTCTATTTCATATTTAATGCATAAAACAACTCTTCCATTTACATAAGGGAGGTCAAACGTCTTTCAAAATGCATTATGAAAACAAAGTTATAAAAATCTAGAAGTCCCAACATCTATAGAGTTGAAACCAAGCTCTTATACCATTCTATGGTGTCCCCGACCCTAAAAGGGCCAAGGTCACCAGGAAACCCAAGGGATGGATGAATAAAAGTAATGAACAATGGAGTAAGGTTATACAAGGCTATTCCAACCTTCTAACAAACCAATAAAATAAAACAATCCTCCTTTTAAAATACAATGCAAACTTGCGATGCATATCATTTTCTGTATGCAGATACTATGTAAGGTAAATGCAGACGTAAATGTAGACATATATAATAAAGCTATCAACATGTATATAAAAATAAAATATCATATCTAATACATCCATTTAAACACCAATATAATCAAATCTTCAATTGATGTAAACCATATAATAAACAGATTTGTAGGCTACCATCAACAACCACAATAACAATATTAAAAAGTAAATCCACTAACTACCATCCATATGAATAACAACATAAAAAAATTCATATATGAAATATGTTGTCTATAGCCATATAAGATCATATCTCATGACTGCCACCTACAACCATACAAATCATACACAAATCATATCCATAAGCAGATATATTTCCGAAAACGTAGTAAATAATCATAAAATAAAATACTCATCACTAACTACCATCCATAGCCATATCAATTTTAAAAAAATCATATATTAAAGACGTCATCTACAACCATATAACATCATATCTCATGTATTTCACCTAGAACCATACAAATCATAAAAAATCTGATCCATAAGAACACGTATTTCCGAAAATGCAGCAAATAATCATATAATAAAATACTCATCTTAATCATGGGAAAATAGATTTAAGCGGACAAAATTACACCCATCCTCAAACATGTCATTCTCATGCATATTTTAACATGATATTCAACCTCGAGATTACTCCATAGATACATAAGTGAGGTACTTTCAACCCAAATGGTATGAAGTTCTCATTTCAACACCAAGAACACTGCCACACAAAAGCAACTGTAACTCAGTCATACGGAAACCTTAAAAAAAAGAACAAGTATTAGTTACTTGAGACATAGCTATGCATACAATGGAATATGTCTTAAAACCCAAAAATGATCAAAAATAGGTGAACTAGAACATATGGTTGCACCATTTTCACACAGTAAAAAACCACAACTACAGTTTTCTCCATCTAAACTTTCCCTTCTATCTATATTACCTGGTGTAGTGAGATTACCTTCACTACACAAGTCCCTTAGTACATCACCATCTGTCATCGGGCTTAACATGCTAGATTTAGACAAGGACAAACAAGGAGGTAAGGAATCATGTTGTGTTCTACATATTCTATCTTCAATTCCTATTAAATGGTCTTCAAGGATTCAACAATACAATGTCTCTCTTACTCAAGAGAATGTATTTTCTATACAAGAGAGCATTCCACTTCATTGGAGATATCAAGAGAAAAACCAGAGAAGAGAATGAGAGAAAACCCATTCCAATACATAAATAGCCATTTGAATCGCCAAGTGAGTGAATCGAATTGCAAGGAAGGTAACTCCAAAGGTTAAAATCCAACTCAAATTGATGACAGATAAAAGTTACTCTTTGATGAGATTCCATTCCAAAATAGAAAAAGGTGGAGTAAGGAGATGGTTACACATTTTTCCAAGGAGTCCAGGATAAAAATATCTAGTGAAGATGCATGAGTGGATGACGAGCATCACAAGAGGTGAAGGCGAATGTACTAGAAAAGTAGACCCAAAAATCATCAAAAAAGACTCAATAGTTTCTCCATAACCCAAAATAATAAAAATAGTGACCAACAAGTAATTTTAGGGAGAGTAACAACTACTATTCCCCAACCCCCTCTTAAGTGGAATCCATGGCCTCCAATTCTTGTTAGTTGTTTATGTGGATCTAGTTATTTAATAATAATAATAATAATAAGTACATTGTACATGCACCTAGTGCCCAATAATACACAAAAATAATAACATATGTCTCGAGATCAACAACCAGGGTATTACATTTTGGCACTTCTTTCATTCATTTCATAAAGGCACTTGTAGAAATTGCTAAACCAAATGGATGGCACTTAAATCATTTTTTCATTGGACTCCTTCACGAATGCACATTTTCCACTCTATACACTTTTTGGTCTCTAGTGCAGCTGGTACACCACATTCGTTTATTATTTCTAACTAAATATATTTATAATAAGTTAGAATGTATTTTTTATAATTATTTAAAATGTAAGAATAGTTTAATATAATAGTAACACATTTAGGGAGAAAGGAATTAAAAAGAAAAATATATAGTAAATTAGTTTATTATAAGGGACAACAATTTTAATAGCGATCAATGAATTCTTATAATTTATTTAGAAAAAAATTATGAAGAAAGGGGGTTACGTGAATATATAAAATTAATTTTGAAGAATAGAATGGGGATTAATGATTCAAAAATTATTTTATAATTTATTAAATAAGCTATATAAAATGGTATGTTATGTAAAAATGATAAAGAATAAAAAGGGCAAGAGGAACCAGTAAATTTATAATGATGTAAAATCGATAGTGAAATACGGTGAGAAATAAAAACCAAGTTACGGTAAGAATAGGCAAGAAATAAATTGGAAATAAGGGATCATTGCTATATAGTTAATGCAATAAGGAGAGAATGAGAAATAACAACTAAAACTGAAAGGATGGAGGAACAAAATTAATGATTGAGATGATGGATCAAGGGATTCCCCCATTAAATGTTACCCCCTATAACTTTAATTACCCCATTTTCAACTTAAATACCCAATTACCACTATCACTTCAATTATTTTCATATTCCATAATCACTCTAAAATCTATAACCTCTAACTCTTATAACCCTTAAAGCATAACCCCAATAAAATTTAAATCTCAATCCATATAATATGTAATATCTAATGCTTAACCTATTTTAACCTATTTGAACATGAACATTAACAATGTTAATACTTGACCCTTAACCCCTAACACATGTAATCCTCAACATTTATAATCCTTAATATTTAACCTCTAATTCTTTATTACAACTCCTAACTAAGCCAACAATACTAATGATCTATATTATCTACACACTTAAACATATTTTGTTGAGGCACATTGATGCACCTATGTTTAGAAAGAACACTAGAGGACCAAATAGGCCAAGACATATGATATGTTCACATCTATAACGCACCAATGCACCATACCTATGTCTTTGCATTAAAAAAATAAAAACTTGGTGACCAAAAACTACCACAAAACCATATTTGCTCCTCCTCTAAAATTTGGGTTCCATCCAAAGGGAAGAGGGTCAAGTTTTTCAATGTATAGTGATAATTTATAAATACAAAGTGATTAATATTGTTAATTTTTTCAATAATTTCCAATAAAAGTAGTAATTATATTAAATTTAGCTTTTGAAAAATGAGGCATTATTATTTTTCCATTGTTCAAGGTAGGGAGTAACATGCTAGGTGTTTGAAGTTGGGTTTCGAATTTAGTAAATTCACAATTGAATGTAAACAATGTTAAAATTCGAACTAATATATTTTGTGAACAAATCCTAAACCCTAGGCACAAAAATACCCAAACCCTACTTTGCCATTGTCTTGAGTAGGGAATATTTTTAGATAATTGCATTCTATAAGTGTTTCCATTCGATTAAACAACACAACCAATAAAATTCCATATAATTGAAATGGATGTTATCATTAAATACTACATACATATTCAATCATGTTCTCAGCATTGGAAGTCAAAATAATGGCCGCAAGGGATGATTTTAAGAACACCCCCAAAATTTATATGTATAATAAATTAATGAATCTACCTAATATATATGAAAAAATGAAGACTATTTTATCAATAATATAATATGTGTATATAATTTTTTGGCTAATCTTTTATCTTACTATAGAATATTGTATAATCTTAGAGAATATTTCACTGAATTATAAAGTATTGTAAAAGCTTGGAAAATATTCCATGAAATTATAAAATTTTGTAATGTCTTGGAGAATATTTTGCTAAGAAGACTCAGCTTTTGATTCTACAGATTGCTAAGGTAGTGCAATAGAATAACATATACCTTAGCTTGAATCTCTCAACTCCTATACCCTCAAATAAATAAATACATGAATGAGGAGAGGAGGGATTTATTTATACATTTTACAAGAAGTTTTGTGTCACTCACAACTGGAGGTGTTGGTGAAACACAACTACACTAACTAGATTTAGAGAAAGTGGGGAATCCAATTTTTATATCATCCCTTAATGGTCCAATGGACATGTGGGGACCTAACTCTTGTCAAATCAAAAAATTGATAGAATTGAACACTTTACACTATGGAGTGATTTTGGCACCCACTAACCATTATTACAATGTGGAGTATTATTGAGACCCACAACCTTAATATAGTGTATGAATTTCCAATTAGCATATTTGCCCAATATCTCATTTTTAAGCTATCCTTCAAGAAGAAAATAACCTGCTTATTTGTTTATAGATACGAATGCCACTTTTTCCTTTCTTTTGTTGACAATCAAAATATGAATTATGTCACTTGATTTAGAATTTTTAGAGTTAGTTAGAAACTTGCAATGTTATTAGAAACAAGAACATACACTAACAAAAATAGAAATCACATTAATGCATCATCACACATACCATTAGAACTACTATGTTAAATACTACTTTTTCTAAGATAAACTAAGGAGGTGTTTGTATCCATGTCCTTAAAATTTTTGAAAGCATGCAAAATGTGGTAATTTTTTTTATCACCCTCATTGAATGCAAAAGGCTAGATATCAAATCGCATAATCTCTACATCTCAGGTCAAACATGTGTTGTACATATTATAAACAATCATGATGGAAATGAAGTATCATGTTCCAACTAAATCATATATTTATCATACATAACTAGATCCATTTCAGGATGATGACAACAATTACACATAAAAAAAAATCACAAAAAAACATTTTACTTCTGAATGACCCTTACAAAAACAAAGTATCATAAAACAAGTGCTGAACCCAACAAATTAGGTCACAAATAAAATTGACGAACTTTGAAATATGAATAAAAAATATACTAGTCATAAACTTCTCAATACAAATAAAAGAATCTTCAAGTATGATTTGGACAACTCTACAAGAAGACAACCAAAATAATGACCATTCCATTATAACCCACCATTATAATAATTGTGCATTCATTTATATTACAAAAATCCCAAACATCAATAATAATAGACATAAAGTATGAATATATACACTCTCATTAACGCCTTAGATCCAATCATTGCAAGGCAATATCCTAATAAAAACACATTTTAAACAATTGGGTTAAATTCAATTTGAATATATAAAAACCATGTGGTGTCTCTCCATCGATAATAACATACAGTAACACCATATAAATGGAAGTCGATAGTTTAAACATGACAAATAATAAAATAAATCATATATTTTGAGCTCTATAACACTTTAACTGAACCAATACTCCTAGGATAAAATAAAACCCTCATAACCCCTAATGATCCCTAAGAATCAAAAGTGCCCCAGAATTAAACAAGCGTTAAAACGAATCCATGATACAAAAGCATGATAAAAGGTAAATTTTCAATATAATAATCTATTGCAACTTAGGATAAAAAGCATACAAAATATGATAAAAAGCATACCATGTTAATTATTGGATGAAAAATGTGATGTGAGTTTGTGTTCTCTTATAAATTGCATGTGTGACATGCCCCTTCAAGAATTGAGATTTCAGCAATGGAGATGTTATGTAAAGATTAAAATGTCAAGAAAAATAATAATGAAAAGTGGAATCACATCAACCAAAACCTTCACCCTGCAAGCACAATTTTATTTTGGTAAACTATGAATCATTATAGCCTTTAAATAGAAAATAATAGCCCTTGATTTTCCCTCCAATATTGGAAATCAAGGGTTGAAAAAAAGTATCACATGAAATTGACTAAAAATGTAGAAAATTGCAACCATATGCCTAAATTACAAGGAGAATGGAGGGTGAAATAACCCTTGGGAGCTTCCATTGCTAAAAATTGGGGGTGAAAGAGTGATTTCGCTATATTTTATTTAGAAATTGGGGGACAAAGATAGATTGGAGGGATATTTTGCTAGGGAGAAACTAGTTTTTTTCATTTTCCTAATTAATATATGGGAGGCTATTCATTTTGGATTTATTTTTTTTTCTAATAAATATTGGGCGAATATATTTTATCTTGAAAAACCCTTTCCATATAAGAAAATAGCCCACAAATTTTTTTGTAACCCCCTTAATAGCCCATGGGCTATATATAGCCCCTAAAATTATCCATGTCAAGGAGAAAGGGAATGAATAACTTAAATTAACACAAAGTTTTCATGGGAAAGCTAAACATATTTGTATTAATAGAGAAAGAGAAGAAAAATACAACCAAACCTCGATGTTGAGAACACTTCCCTATGAACACCATGCCTCTATGCCTCAGGTAAATCCTATGCATCAAAGAGTCTAACACTGTTTGGTTAGCATTTGGGTATTCTCTCACTCTCTTCTTCTTCTTCTCCTAACCATGAGGGGAAAGTATGTATTTAAAGGCCAAAAGTGATAGTGTAAGTTCAATATTTTAGGGATAAGGTCAAGGGATCATCCCATGGATGGAGGAATTCAAGTTCCACCTATCCAGATCCTTTGGGATGAGGATCCACGAGGGTTTATTCTAGAAACTTCTCGAGATATTCTATTTTTTTCATTTTTGGAAAGAGCACCACGCTTTATAGAAGGGAAATGAGCTTTTCTAACGGGTAATTAATGTTGTATGAAGTCAACAAGTGGAAACATTGCACTTTACAAGTGTGGAAGGTGTGTTGCTAACTTGGTAATGCCTCTTGTTAGGGGACAAATTGTGGTGGTGGCTCAAAATATGGAAAACAGAAGGGAAAAATCTTCCTTCTTACATTTCTCCCATTCAAGCTCTAAGAGAATGGAGAAAACACTGAGGTACCTATCTCATGATCAGGATAGTGATGAAATTTAGGTGTAGGAGAATGATACCCAAAGTATTAGGCTAGAGGTAAACGATAGGAAAAATACTTTGATAGACTAGGTTACGACTTCGAGACACGAGTTCAATGATGGGAATTCGCCAACAATAAAGATCATTCTATAGTACTTTAGACATTGATACATGTCCCAAATGGCTAACAACATGGATATCGACCAATACAATGCATATCCATGTGAGATGCAAAAATTCACGGCTACTAAAATACAACGTAGATCCATGCGAGAGAAACTCAAATTTGGACATAAATACCAGACATACAATGTAGATCTATGTCATAGTAACACAAATATGAGCATATCCACCCACATACAATGTGGATACATTTAATAAATCATACAAAATAGTCCATCGTGACCTGGGGAAGGCCAAACATAAAAAATGAATGCTCAATGAACACCTAGGGTCTTCATCTTCTTCTCAAGAAAGTACGATTCTATCCATGTGAATAGATGTATTGAAGTCGAACATGGTAGAAACAACTTGATTACCGGTCAATGATGTGAACCATTAACAAGTGCGAGGGAAATCACCATTAATGTCAATGATTCTCAAGGTACCCTAGTACATTTTTATGAATGGGAATAGATTAACTAATGTCGAACACTCAGATGAATCTCTCAAACAAATGCCAATGGTGAAATCCGACTGTAGAAAGGGAGGAATCCTTCCATTAAGGCATGCAAATATCAAGGGACTAACTTGTTTCTAATACTAGTTCCCAGAAGGTGTGCTGATGTCGAAAGGAATTGTCTCATCAAAGGAGAGCCATCATGAATCCCACATTAACGACATAAAACTTGGAACAAAGTTGTCAGAAATTGAGTATGAAGTAACCACACGACTGGATCAAAGGTAACATTCACAAAAGAGATGTAGGTTTGACTACATAGGGTGATTATCGAAACCGAACTTTCCTTTGAACATTGAATGACACGATCGAAGACTTGGAAGCATTGAATTTAAGAGGAAGATACCAATACATAATGTGACAAAGGATGATGCATTATTTGAAATGACTCAAAGGAGTGACATGACTCATGAAAGTGGATGGACACAGAGACAAGATGAATACCCACATGTTTGAATGAAATGCAAATAGGCACCATGTTCAAAGGTGACTGAAAAGATGCCATTAATACAAAAAATTATTTTCCATTTCCTTAATTTACCCATCATGATTGATGAGTGACTCTTTTCTTTCTAACGAGTTGGAAAACGGTAACAAACACTCGATATAACCTGTCTTATGGACAAGTCCAATCTCACATGTTTAACGAACTTGAGAAAGGAGGGGTTCATTCCCATAGAGGGTCTTTCAATGTTTAATTTAACGAGTCCAATGAAATAAAACTCAATTTTATTCATGTTTAGAGAGTCTGAATGATACCGAAGAAAACTCTGAAAAGTTCTTTTTGTAATTTTTAGTCTGCAAGGCTCGAAAAAAGTATAAAATAATACCCTAGAGAAATATTCTAGTCAATGATTTGGCTAGAGAATAACTTTTTTGTAAATATTCTAACCGAACCGAAAAAGGGGTAAACTACCGTAAATAAGAATACCTTTCAAGTACTTTTACAAGTGTGAAAGTGACAAGTTCACTTGGTAATCTTTTCATATTTCGAGAGTCTAAAAAGAGCTTAAATATGATTATGATGGGGTTCCTTTTTCATAACTAGTTCAACAAGCCCAAAAAAGTGATAAAAGTACACTCAAAATCTTTGTACTAATGTTTAATGAGCACGACTATGGTTTCAAGAGTGGTCGGGATATTTGTTGATTTTATAGAGAATGAACAAGGTAAAAATAAAAATCTTTCATAACCAAAAAAATTAATATGTGAATATGGCAATTCTCAACAAAAAATCAATAAGCATTAGTTTCACCAAAATTATCAATATAGGACCATTATGGGTAAAAACAATAAACAATTCTTAATAAATAACTCAAAAAAGTAAATAAATAGGGGTGAATAGTATAAATTATTTACCATTTGTGTTTTTACCCAATTTGGTGAAAAGAGCTCCTTTTGAGGTTGAATTTGGTGCGTATATTGTTGGAGTTACAGGAGACCATTCTTCATTTCGTCTAGACAACATGAATCATCTCATCCTTACATTAATTTTCATGATTTTAGTTTTTGTTTTCTGAGGTCATATTTGAGGGTTTTGGGGTGAATCCTTGAGGGGATATTGCGCCTTTGTAGCACCACGCTTTTCCTTTGCAGGAATAGCAGTGGTGGGATGCCATCGTGCATTTAATTCAAAGAAAATACGGTGCCACGGCTCTATGGGAAAAAACAGAGTGTGGTGGCACAATCCAGCCCAAAAAACTCAATAATGAAGCAAAATTAATTTTTTTAAGGTTTGGGAAGGATTGCTAATGGTTTCTAATTCCTCAAATTGGTTGTTCAATAGGTTTTGAAGGAAACCATGATGGTGTGGAAGGAGAGGGAGCATGAAATGGATGGCGTTCGTGGCACTAATGACCAAAATATGGTGAGTACACTTTGAGAGTGTGGAATCTTGAAGTTCTTTCAGAGAGCATGAGGGCACAAGTTCAACTATTGGATCACTTGATTAGGATGTGGAATCCTAATCAACAATATTTTGAGGTGGGATCCCACATTCATACCTTGGAGGTGGAGGACATTTATTACCTTACTGAATTGTCTAGGAGGGGTGCACCTATCTCTTTATATGGTCCAAGAGGAGGATAAAAAACCACAGAGGGTGTCATAGTTTAATATTGTAATCCGAGGACACATATGAGTGGGAAGAATATTCCCATCAAGGACATGATGGACATACCTCTCATGAACATTTTGTTTACCATGCAAAGGGTGGCAAGTATTTGTGCATCTCATCAGGTTTCTAGGGAACACATACTTTATTCTTTAAGAGCTATGGATCCTTCAATGTTCAACAGGGCAGAGGGACTATTGGTTCTTTTGAAGGACCAACTTAAAAAATTCTGAAGAGGTGAATTGAAATAGTTTGGATACATGAATATCCTAGTATCTTTATTTCTGGAGAGGGACCCTCTCTTTAGGCCAAAATTTTTCATCTATGAGATCGACACAAGAGATCCATGCATGTTGTGTTGGGTCGAGGTGATGGCCTTCCGTGGTGGTGGTGGGCCTAGGATCAAGTACGAAGAACCATTCTCTCGCTGGTTGAGGGACAAGAGACTGATGGTAGAGGATGATGCTTATGCGAGTATAGATTTATATGGAGATCCTGAATTGGCTCTTCCTGAGGGAGAGAAGTGGGGAACGTTTGTAAGAAAGGAACTACTATGCATGTTTTTACATATTTTATGTTTTTTATGTGAGGTACTGAGACAATTTTCCTTACTACGCAGATGTGGGAGCATTAATACCAGCGAGATCCTCTCCCATTAATAAGAGAGGGGGAGCTATAATTGTGCATGAGGATGCTGATGAGGAGTTGTAAGAAATTTAGGATAACCTCTAGAGACTTACCATGGGAATTCCCAATATATTACCTTCCAAGGAGGTACCAGGGGCACACAATTGATGTGTCTAGATGCTTCATATGCTTACTTCACAAGGTGGTGAGGGCCATCATGTTTTATCACGAGCATCATTAGTGCTCAGTAGGGATGTTCACTAAAATCCATGAGATTTAGTATTTTTGTTATCTTGTTATACCGAAAGCTACCATGCTTTAAATTTGGTATCAAAACCACATTTTTGTACAAACATTTATCTATGATATATAAAAAATTCATTTTGTGTCACAATGAAATTTTGAAATGGAATGTATTTACATGAATCTTGTCTTTTATACAACTTGTTGGGTGTTTTATTGTCTTAATGAATTCACCAAATATTTAATTTATCAACCAGGGTTTGTAAATATGGAGTTGACAAAAAATATATGCTAAGGTAGAAGGGTACGTAGGATATCGTAGAAATATTTTTATAATGAAAAGATCAAAAGATCTTTCAAAATGAAAAACCAAGTCAAACTTCATAAATACAACTACTAAGTTAATTAGACTTGACCAAAACCAATAGATCAGAGTAGTATCAATCTATACTACTCTACTCTATGAATAATAACTGAAAAGATGTAAACAATATTATTCTAAGAAACAAGACTTGATCGAAAGTAAACTAATCTTTATAGTGAAACCTATTGATCAATTATTGAGCTTCAAATCTAGGAATTAAAAAGTCTATGTACAAGTTCAGAACCTAATCAATGAAATGATTCAGCTTATAACTAACTATATGAAGACAAGAAATTATATTATCTGAGGTGTTAGTAGGAATATTTCACCTTCTACGGATAGTAAGGTGTTCCACTGGTCTAAATGGTTTAGATCCGGAACAAATGAAGGACAAAGGTTGAAGACCCTCCCTGGACGCCATAGATACTTGGAATGTGATGCTTCGATAGTAACCTTGTGTACCTGCAATCATATTAAACACACAAACACATAAAAGATGCCAAAATATAATCTACTGATGCATGTTAGTAACTAAGGAATCTAAGAACATATACATGTGAAATCAAACAACAACAGTAATGTGGGATGGAAATCAACTTTGCATTAAGATCAAATGAAGAAGTTTACAACCAATTAAGCCTTAGTGTTGACATGCATCTCCATGAAACCAAACACTCTCATCCCCATAAGATCCAACTTTTTCTCTCTATGCTCTCCAATGGCTTGGGCCAAGTAATTAATCCAACAGCATAACAATACCTTAAGAGTTCTCCCCTCAACCATGGACATGAGCTTGTATTTATAAGGTTCAATGGATAGGAATGGTTGAGAGATTTGTGGATGAGGTGGCCTCTAAGATCTTAGGATGGGGGATATCGAGCTCAACTGACCCACAATGATAGGGATAAGGGAGGATACGAGGCTCATGATCTAGAAGCCTTGAGAAACTTCTCTTTTTCCCATTTTACCCAGGGTACTTCTTTTCTCCTTCAATGACAGAGTGATTCAGGTAAGAAATGCTTATGGAATAAGGGCCATAAGCGGTGGCACTGCTTGTGGCTAACAAGGGATAGGCGGTGCAAGCAAGGTACCGCTCATGGATAAAGGGGAAAACGTGGTGCTAAGCATTTTTGTGAAAGATTGACCAATGGTATGGATTTCCACTCCTAGTATTGGGATTAAGGGAAAATAGGTATGTTAAGAGTATTATCACATGATGGTGATAGGATTTTGGTATAATAGGATGCCCCCCAAAGCATGAGTCTTAGAGGGATACGATAAACAAGAGCTTTGAGAGAACAAGTCGTCACTACAAGGTGAAAATGTTGGCTCAATTGGAGCATGTTGTCAAGTAGGTATTTGTAGTACATCAGTATGTTGACTCATAGACACAAGTAACCAAATCATGGCTGCAGACCAATACAAGATAGATCCATGAGAGGAATAAACAAGCATGGCTACTAGAATACAATGTAGATCCATGTGATAGAGGACTCAAACTTGGACATAGCTACCAGACATATAATGTAGATCTATGTTATACATACTCAAATTTGAGAATAGCCACGACCATACAAATGTGGATCCATGCTAGATATACAAAACTCCATCGCAACCTGGGGAAAGTAATGAACGCTTTAAACAAATACCCAGGGTCTTCGTCTCGTCTTCCACAAAGTACGATTCTATCCATGTAATTACAATGATATGAAGTCGAACATGGTAGAAACCACTTGATTACTGGCCAATGATGTGAACCATTAACAAGTACGAGGGAGATCACCATTAATGTCAATGATTCTCAAGGTAGTCTAGTACAATCTATTGAGTGTGAATAGATGTACTGATGTCGAACACCCAGTCGATTCTATTGATCAAAGGTCAATGATGTGAACCTATGTCAAGAGCAAGAGAATATGTCATTAAGGCATACATATCTCAAGGTACCAAATATTGTTTCTAAGACTATTTCCTGGATGATGAGCTGATGTCGATAATAATAGTCTCGTCGAAGGAGGGCCATGATGAGTCCCACATCGACGACACAAAACTCGGAACATAGTTCTGGAATGATGTGAATGTAGTAACCATAAGACTGACTCAAAAATACTAACACAAAAGACTTTGTAGATTGCAGAGGTAAAACTTCTTCAAATAACTTTTGAACATCGGGCAGCACGACAAAAAGACTTGGCAGCATGACTGAACGGGACAAACACATAGTGCGACAGTGGACAATGCATTCTTTTGAAAGACTCAAAGGAGTAACATGACTCATGAAAGTGGATCATCGCAGAGATCAGCTGAATACCCAATTGACTGACATGATGTGCAGACAAGTGCCATGTTCAAAGGTAACGACAAACAACTGCCATTATTTGCAAAATGATTCCCTTCCCATTTCCCCCATCATGGTCGATGAGTGCCTCTTTTTGGTTTTACGAGTTCAAAGAGGGTAACAAACACTCAATATAGCTTGTTGGAAGACAAGTCCAGAATCGTATGTTTTACGAACCTAAAAAAGGAGGGATTTGTTCCCAAAATGGGCCTCTTAATGTTTAATTTAACGAGTCCACTGAAATAAAACTCGGTATCGTTCATGTTTAGAGAGTCTGAACGAATATGAAAGAAGACTCCACAGGGGTCCTTTTTCGTATGATTTAGTCCCTAAGGTCCAAAAAAGTATAAAATCATACCTTAGGGAACTCTTCCAGTCATGATTGGCTGGAGTGTTCCTTTTTCGTAAATAGTCCTATCCAAACCGAAAAAGAGATAACCTACCGTCAGATGGACGACTCTTCAAATAATTTAACGAGCGTGAAGAAGACAAGATCGCTCGACGATCTTTTTGTATTTAGGGATCCTGAAAAAAATTTAAAGAGAACTCCATGAGGTTTCTTTACACAATGTCACTTTTTACGAGCCTAGAAAGAATCAGAAATGGACTCGACGATCTTTTCGTGTTTAAGAAGCCTGAAAAGGAGGTGAAAAGAAGACTCCACGATGCTTCTTTACACAATGTCAATTTTTACGAGCCTGGAAAGAAACTGAAATGGGCTTGGACCTTTGATACTGGGTTTAAAGAGCGTGATCAAAGTGTCATAATAAATGCTCATCAACCTTTTCTGTTTTATGAAAGTGATAAAAAACCGTAAACAAACTTCTAAAGATTCTTTTTATAGTTCTCTTATCCTACAATTGACTCAGAAACAAGTGTTAAATGCATTTATAACTAGCATTAAGGGATTACGATAGATAAACTTTGACTAAAATATGATTTTATATAAAAACTATAGTATGTCAGACCCAAAAATTCCTATATAAGTCATGTAAATAGTAAAAAATCAAATCATTTCACTATTGACCCATAGCGAAGAGCATTTGGAGCACTTTGTTAGCTAGATCTTCAGCAGCTGATACCGAGAGTTCCCACTATCCATTTTGAGCACCGTCAGTTGCAGGTAACAGCTAAAACCCTACTCTTTCATTTCATAGCATTTATTTTGAGTTTTGATGGGGTTTTGGGCTCATATGGCAAGCCCTAAAACCTTAAAATCGGGCACCGTGCCTACCCCTTGCGGGATACGTGGTACCTCCCAAGAACCGAGTCTATAACATAGTTGACAGGCGATGCCATCACCTGTCTCCAACAGTACATAGGTGGTGACTACCGTGGAGATTTTAAACTAATATCATGAGCAATATAAAGTCATTATTTTGATTTTTAATGATTAGGGATGATTCTAATGCATGCTATGATTATTTTTGACAGGTCTTGGTGATATGGAAAGAAATATCACATGACAATGATGATGCTTTTGCCAAGAGAAATGCGGGTGGTATAGCCGCGTTATGCGACTATGGGATCCTGAAGTTCTTTTGGACCCCAAGCATGGTGTCACATGAGCGTTTACTGGAGCACATGTTGCGGATGTGGAATTCGGAGCAGCAGTACTTCGAGATGGGGGCCCATATTCTTACAGTGGAAGTAGAGGATATCTACTTCTTGTCTGGTCTCTCGAGACGGGGTGCCCCCATCTCACTGACAGGTTCCTGTGGAGGGGATATTACCACTCGAGAGCTTATAGATCATCACTGTGCTCCAAGGACGAGGACATTGGGGAAGAAAATCCCCATCAAAGCAGTGACAGATGGGCCTCTACAGATTGTCCTATTTACTATGCAGAGGGTGGCCAGAAGTCAGGGTGTGCACCAGGATTCTAGGGCACACATGCTGTATGCCATAGAGGCCATGGAACCCATGGTATTTAACTAGTTGGAAGCCATGCTTCCAATATTCAAAGTTAAGCTGAATAAGTGTCGGCAGGGAGAGCTAAAGCAGTTTGGCTTTGGTTCCATTTTATCCTGCTTCTTCTTTGAGCGGGTACCATAGATGAGACCTCAGGTGGTCTTTCAGAGTTTGAGAGCGCGGGACCCCCGTATGCTGAGGTGGGTCCAGGTCATGGCTCGTACAGGAGTAGGTAGGGGAATAGTGAAGTTTGGTGACCCGTTCTTCAGATGGCTCTGAGATAAGATTCTCATGGTTGAGGATTATGCTTATGCAGGTACGGACTTCACCAGAGATCGTGACCTACCACTCCCACCTGGCGGACAGTGGGGCGACATCGGTAAGAAGCAAGAAACCCTAAAATGGATGAAATGTTTTTATGTTTTTTAATGTTTTATATTTTTTTATGTTAAGTGACGAGACCTGTATATTCTCATGCAGATGTTGGAGCAGCGCGACCTGGAGGAGCTTCTCCGTTGGACAAGCGAGCTGGAGCTCGCTTTGTGCCACAGGGTGATGATATCACCGGGGAGCTAGAGGAAAAACTAGAGAGTTTGACCTTGGATATCCCAGATGCTGCCATTGATGACCTCCCGATGAGATATCAGTGATCCATAGTGGGAGTACCAGGTCGATTCAGTAGGTTGCTATGTAGAGTAGCTCGAGCAGTGATGTGCTATCACGAGCACCACTAGTGTATGAGATATGTATTGAAAGCTGACAGCTTCAGGATTTTGTATGATGATTTTTCCTGAAATCCTATGTGCTTCAGATGAGGTTTTGGGACGTATTTTTTGTAAACTTTTTCGTATCATATTAGAGAGAATTTGAGGTAAAATATGGGCCTCAAAAGGACCAAAATGTACTATAAAAATCAACCAATTACATTCTAGTAGATGACATCATCCCCCATGGTTGAGGTGGCATTGAATGAGTTAAGAATGCTTATTTGTCACATTTTCTATGGTGGATGAAAACCCATAGTTAACCAAGGTAGTGGTACAAGTACTTTTTAAGTCATGAAGTGAAGTACTTACAATAAAAGTCATTTCACACTTTCTCATAAAATAATATTATTGTTATTTTCAAGTAAAGTACTCACAATTCACTTTCTCATAAAATAATATTATTGTTATTTTCAAGTAAAGTACTCACAATTCACTTTCTCATAAAATAATATTATTGTCATTTTCAAATAAAGTACTCATAATTCATAAAAATGTCTTTTCACATTTTTTATAAAATAATATGTTGTCATTTTCTTGTTTTTTAATTTAAATTTATATATTCACTCAATTGTATTTAATATCATAATGTCAAACTAATATATATATAATCTTGTACTTCTAAAATAAATTAAATTCATTTTTGCTTAATTTTATTTACAAGTTCAAGACAAATAAATGCTAAAGGACAATAATTTTTTGGGAATTTACAATGAATCTTAGTCATATCATTGTAGAGTTATTTTATTAATTTTATTTATAGTCAATTTAGAAAAGTAACTCAACCATGGTTATTTATATTGTGCACAAAAAGTAGTGTAGGAGGTGAGTTGTCATATATACCTACCCCATAAAACCCCTAACTCATAATATTTTAATATATCTTATATTTTTGTAGTACATCTCTTAGGAGGCCCATTTTTGACCTCAAATTCTCTCTAATATATATATACAGACTTTTACCTGGTGTTTATATGTCTCAAATGGTCAAAGTTTTTTACATGAGTTTTATGTGTCTTTAAATGTTTATTTACAATGTACCATGTTTGATTTTAATGTCATGAATGGGCAATATGCCAATCTAGGATGTAATTAGCCAATGAGTCAACAACTACATTATGTTCCCTATGGATATGCCTATAAGTGATGGTTTCAAATGATCTTTCTAGCACACTTACTCTCTGGAAGAGGTGGAGGAGCACGGGGTTTCTAATGGTGTAAACATGTTTTAAATGGAAAACCACAAGTTGTGAGTCCATCAACACTACTAGATCACAAACATCCTAGGAGGTAGCTTCCGTCAGAAGACCAATGACTGTTTCATACTCGACGATGTTATTAGTAGCGGGACCTATACAAACCGCTCCTGAACTGACCAAATTTTCAGCTGGGGAATAGAGGACCCAAGAACCTAACGCGAGATTCAAGGTGTGGCAGCAAGCACCATCAGCGAAGCCGTAGAAAGCCATTTGCATGACCAAAACATGGTATAAATAGAAGCAGACACTAAACTCAAAACCATCTTGAAAATACTAAAAGAACATTGAAAGTCAATCAATATACATATATACAAGATATTGTCCAAGAAATACCTAGGCATAGTACCTTTTTAGGTACAACCCATTGCGAGGTTGCCCCAAAGGGATTCCATCATAATCAATGATCTTGTAGGCTCCTTTCTCTAAAACCTTAGAAATGACGAAAGGTCTGTACCACATGGACTTGAACTTACGCTTCACTAGTTTGTCATATCTCTGGTCATAAGTCAAGACTAGGTCACCCTCGTTAAAGACACAAGGTTGGATGGATTTATAATACTGTGCCTTGATGCATTTCTTATGTGCCTCATTAGCCAAGGCAGCATCTCTCCGAGTCTCGTCAAGGTTATTCAACTACAAAAATATTTCTTCCTCTATGGAAGTGTCTAGGAGAAGTTCGACGACAAGTTGTAAGAATGGAATCTGACATTGAATCGATAAGATAGCTTCAACTCCATAAACAAGTTGCAATAGTGTGAAACCAATGGTTGTTTTCACTGAAGTTTAATAATCCCAAAGAGTAGAGAAAAGAACATGGTTCTAGTTGGATTTATGATCTCCAACCATCCGACGAAGCATAGTTTTCAAAACTTTGTTAATGGCCTCTACCTGACCATTAACTTGTGGATAATACAGCGTAGAGTTTTCATGGCAAAAACCTAGCTTGGCACTTAGTTCCTCCATCATTTGATTATGAAAATTGGATCCATGATTAGTAAGGATGGACTGCGAGACTCCAAATCTAGCTATGACATGATTGAACAAGAAGAGAGCGATAGTATTACCATCTTCTGCATATGTAGGCATGGCCTCAACCCATTTTGTGAAATAATCAACAGCTACGATGATGTAACCATGTCCCTCGGCTGAGGTAGGATTACAATGCATGAATTCAATCCCCCATTTGGAGAATGGGCCAATGGCAATGACGGGGTGTAGTGGAGTAGGATGGGTGAGCTTTTTAGAATAAAAGTGTTGACAAGGTGGGCATTTCTTAATAGCCTCATGATAGTCTTTGAATACAAGAGGCCAGAAATAGCCAGTGCGAAGGATTTTTTGGGCTGTAGCCATCCTAGATAAATGACTGCCACATGCTCTAGAGTGGCAATCATTCAACACATGTTCAGCCTCCTCATGGGGGAGGCATCGTAGGAGAATTGAGTCAATCCCACGTATATACAAGGTATCATTTAGGATGAGATAGTATTTCACGTGGTGACGGATATGGTGGCGATCATCGCAGGATAAATGCAGCTAAAATCATTGTGTTTGGAGATAAATAAGCAAATCTCCATACCAAGGATCGGTAGTGCTAATCAGGAACAAGAATTCATCTGGGAATGAATCACTAGGCTCAGATTCCGTTGAAGCACAGAGAAGATCACACATAATCTCAGCAAAGACCAAGGATTTCTTTGATGTGACTTTGGCAAATTCCAGATCAAACTCCTGAAGTATGACTATCCAGCGGAAGTACTTTCCCTCGAGTACCTGACGAGTCAGGATGTAATACATAGGGTTCTGGTCTGCCAATACAATGGTAGTGCGGAGCAGAATGTAGTGACGAAACGTTTGTACAACAATGATTGTGGCCAATGCTAACTATCCCACACGTGAATAGCGAGTTTCGGAATCCATGAGATTCTTACTGGCATAATAAATCACGTGCTCCTGACTGTGGAGATTTTCCTGCAATAAAACCATAGCGATGGTAGTAGTGGAGGCATCAATATACAAGAGAAAGTCCTTTGAATAATCTGGGGGGTGTATCATGGGTGAATGAGTCAGAGCATGCTTAATATTATCAAAAGCACATTGGGCCTGGTCATCCTAGAAGAATGTAGTATTCTTCTTGAGGAGACGCATATAACCATGCATTTTCTTTATGAAATTGCACACAAAACGGCAAAGAAAGTTTGCATTCCCCTGTAAATTTTGGAGTTCGAGATTACTTAGGGCTGGTAGATCTAAAATGGTGGAATTTTTCAAAGGATCGATCGAGATTCCATCTTTGGATACCACAAAACCTAGCAGACATCTCATCTCAATGCAAAAAACACATTTATGTGGATTGAGCCACATATTATAATGACGACATCTCAGGAATATCTCTCTAAGATTTCCAGGGTGGTCCTCCCATCACT
This sequence comes from Pseudotsuga menziesii, assembly GCA_001517045.1. Lineage (NCBI taxonomy): Eukaryota > Viridiplantae > Streptophyta > Pinopsida > Pinales > Pinaceae > Pseudotsuga > Pseudotsuga menziesii. Next base: position 60,597 of record LPNX010643448.1, read on the forward strand.
GTGAATGAGCAAGGATGTTGTCAATGTATGGTTCAAAAATATGTTTAATATCATAAAACCCATAGGAAATCACGCGTTGGAATGTGGCTCCAACATTTTTCAAGCCAAAAGGTAACTTCTTATATGCAAAGGTTCCCCATGGGTAAATGAATGTTGTCTTATGCTGATCGAAGGGTAATATATCAATCTGATTATAGACAGAGAAGCCATCCATGAATGAAAAGATGACACTTCCAGCACAGTTGTTGATAATCTTATCAATGTGTGGAGTAGGAAAGTTGTCCTTGGGACAAGCTTTATTCAAATCCCTAAAGTCGATACAAACTCTAATGGTGCCATGCTTTTTATTGACAGGGACAACGCTCGATACCCATTTCGTTGGGGGTACAGGATAAATAAACCCAGCTTTGAGAAGTTTCTCAATTTCAGCTTTAATAGTTGCAGCCTTCTGAGGATGGACTTGCCTTAGTTTTTTCTTGATAGGTTTAGCCATGGGATAGGTTTTAATCTCATGGACCACAAAGGATGGGTCAATCACTGGCATCTCTTCATAAAACCAGGAAAAAATATCATGGAATTCTTTGAAAAAGTGCCTTATAGGCTTCAGATTCATCTGCTGAGCAGTTCTTCCCAACATGAACATGCTCGATACTATTAGGCTTGGATGATATGTCAATCGGATTCATCTGAGTAATGTTGCAAAGGTTTCCTTCAGAATCTATATCTTGCAACAACATAGGACTTTGGGGTACGTTGACAATATCAGTAGGAAACAAGGATGCAAAATCATGGCTAATTGAATTGGTGTTCGAGGGGAACATGGATCTATGATGGTGATCCTCCCAAATGGACTCATCCGTATTCATGATCTCCATAATGGACTCATCGAAAGCGAAAGTCTGAGAGAGATAATCTAGAACAGGAAGAGAAGGTTCTAACCAGTACGGTAAATGGTAAGGATCCGAAGCCACTAGATGAAGGTCATCCATGTGATCATCGAAAAAGGTTTGAATGGTGTCATACAGTGCTTTGTGTGAACTCAACGAGGTGGATTCAATAACTTGTTTACCCTTAGGTTCATAATCAAATGAGGCAATCATATGGACTGTCGCAGTATCTGTGCTAGGAGGAGTGGATGGAAAAATCCCCATAAGGGATGAATCTTTCAACATGCCTACCCCAATCGACTGGTAAGGAGGAGGGGACTGGCCTAACATGGGGATGTTATTAGCCGTGGAGGTAGTAACATTTGGCGTACATAAATCAAGATGATCAATAGTAACAATTCTCCCTAGATGTGGAAATTGGATTGTTCGGAATACTGTTGAGGTGACAATAGTCATGGCATAGAAACAATTTCTTCCTAGAAGGAGGTTGTAATCTAAGGGGGCATCTACCACTTCTACTTGAATGGAAATGGTTTTTCCCCTCAGCTCGACCGCTAGGGCTGATATGAGACCATGGGGTTGGAAACCTCATCTGTCAAAGACTTTAAGGGTCGTAGGTGATGTTACCAGCTTGGGAGAGTCGAGAGCCTTCCAACAAGATAGAGACAAAACCGAGGTTGAAGCTCCTTCATCTAGTACCATTTGAAAAACCTTCTTTCCAACTACTTTCATAATGATTTGAAAATCAATTTTATGTGGTAACCTAGACTTATAGTTCTCAACATTGAAATGAATCAAGTTAGTATTATCCGGTTCTAAAGCTCCTAATGCTGTTAACAAGTTTTTGCGGTGTATAGGGAAACTTTGGAGTGCTTCTAAGGTATACATGGTATAAGGTGCCTGAGCGATATATTCAACTACATTATAAAATTGAGCAGCTTGGGCATTAGGGTTAAATATTTCCTTCCAAAGAGTACTCTTAGGTGGACACAAAATCATGTCGAGAGTAGGCTTCTCGAAAGAGAATGGGACAATAGACGAGGATTCAGGAGAACTAGTAGAGGGAGCTTTCCCTGAAGAAAAATGATCTTCTTTTTTATCTGCGGGTTTGTCATAATTCTGACTTCAAGTTTGTAGATTGATGGTATCTAAGGACATCATACGAATTTCCTCTGATGAACTAGAGTTACCCTGATTAGACATGTGGTCTATTAGTTGTTGTTGAGAGGGAAAATGATCCGTAAGTACTGCGGGTGCAGGATTGGACTTCAAAAATTGGGAGATTTCATCCCGATGAGGACACTCCTTTGAAAAATGGTCACCTCCACATAGAAGACATGGATATTTTGCCTTTCTTTTCCCTTTATTGTTATCACTGTTGGTTGGTCTTGGAGTCTCCTGTTGGTTTCCAGGTTTTTTATTTATATTTTTACCTTTCTTTTTATTATTACCCGAGGTTTGAGTACTTTGAATGGAATTGACCTCGGTGGAAACATTAGGAGTCAAAGGAGTAGGGGTGTTATTTTGGGGTTGCTTGGTAGGTTTCACTACTGACAGGGACTGGATTGAACCAACAATCCCATCAACATGTACTTCTACTGGTGGCTTGGAGGGATCGGTGCTTGGGCGAGGAGCTTGAGGAATCAAGTCATAAAGGGTTCTAGACTGGGAGTAAACCAAGTCTAGATACTGGGCTTGACTAATAGCCTTCTCTTCAGTAATGACACCGCCCATAGCCACATCTTGGGCAATAGGAGGCAACAAGTATTTGGTAAACCAATCAGCTAATAACTGATCTAGAATAGGGGCCTTAGTAAGCCTTCTCTATCTTCTCCACTTGTGAATATGATCGGATATGTGGGTGGAGGTGTTATGTCATAGAGAAGTTAAAAGATCAGTGCCCGTTTCATAATGAATAGGGAGCTGAAAGTGTGTAAGAAACACGGTTGCCAATGAGCAAAAATCCACAAACGAATGTTGTGGGAGTTCAATGTACCACTTCACAGCTGTACCGGTCAAAGTTCGCTGAAAGAGTCGTAATCGAACGGAGTCATCCATGAGGGAGTTTGAAGAACACCATAAATGGAATGTCATAACATGGTTCTTCAGATCATCTCCCTGCTTCCCATCGAACTTCAGGATATCTGATGGTAACTTTACTAGAAAGGGAGGCCATGAGGGATTGTGTCAAATGGGGTCATTAATCAACTTGGACAAGTCAAGTAAGTCCAAATTTGCTAGGAAAGGTAATTTTCGGTTGGGTTGTACATACTGGTAATATTGATATGGCATATAATTACTAGTAGGGCCATAAGTGGACTAAAAGACAGGTTACTGTGATAAAGAACTGGCGGAAAATCCACCCGGAGGGGGTTGATTTCCAGGCTCAGGACCGCTAGGACCACTAGGGCCTCCGGGAGGAGGACCACCAGGGCCACCAGGACCACCGAGACCACTAGGACCACCAGGACCACCAGGAGGTGGACCACCAGACCCTCTAGAGCAACCAGGAGGTAAGCATACAGAGCCTCTAGAACCACTAGGCGGAGGGCCACCAGACCCTCCAGGGCCATAAGGAGGAAAGCCACCATGCCCCCTAGGACCACTAGGACCATAAGGAGGAAATTTTCCATGTCCTCCAGGACCCTTAGCCCCCCTAGGGGGAGGACCTCCATAAGGCAGTCCTCCGGCACCTCCTGCAGTATGTGTAGGTATTCCCCCCATAGTTGTCATGTAAGACCAGTTGGGTTGCCCCCATGGCATAAAAGTGTTACTAGGGTATGGAATTCCAGCATAAGGAATCCCTGTAGGATTAGGTGGATGATTAATATTACCTACAGGTATGTGATAACCATAACCTCAAGAAGATTGAATGGTTACAGGTTGTGTCCCCGAGGGCTAACCTGAACTAGATGGGGGATTAACCGCATTAGTATGGGTGGGAGGGACATAAACTGTAGATGGTTCTATATCAGAGGTCTGTCCTTGACTAGGTACAATTCCGGTGTCAGATAACGTAGGTCATGTCGGGGGTTGCCCCTTGACACTAGAAGGTATGGAGGAAATGGGAATTGAAGGTAGAGACCCATGTGCAGAAGCCCTGGGAATATTAGGAACAGACATAATATGGGAGGTGGTAGAGGTGGTATTTTCACCTGGGTTGTGGGGTGTTATTGGACGATCTATAATCAGTTCAATGGGTCTCATAGAATCGACAAGTGAACGATATCCCACAGGAACAGATGTGGAACGTGATGGTGTCAGGCCTAATAGGTCATCTATTTGCTTGTCAATATTTTGTGCACAGATAATGGTAGCACAGTATTGCCTACATTCTTCTTCATCTTCATAAGAGTTTAAACGGGTGCTGAATGAGGGAATGGCCTGTCCTACAGGGGTATCCCAAAATGGAGCATTGGGACCAAAATCCGGATGGGTAGTATCATCAACATGACCTTCCGTGGGAGAATGGAATGAGGTATTTCCCCAAGAAGGCTGTTGGACCAAGGGAGGTGAGTGTGAATAATATGGTCCTCCACTTTCTGCAACTGCATTATCTCCCACTTGGGAGGTGGTAGTAGCTCCTTGGTTGATAGATTCCATTGGATTTTCTCCTAAACTAGGAATAAAATCGAGTGGGAATCCCCGTACTCTTCTGGACTGTCTTAACTCAGCCAGTTTGTATAGTTCCTATCTAACCTAGGGTCTAAAAAACTAGAAAACACACCAAAAAAATTTCCCTACTCAAGCTATATGTCAAAACAAGCACACTTAAAATGATAGGAGGAGTTCAAAAGAGTCAAGTCTCTCACTAGGATTGTCAAGAAGGTGCCACTTGTGATATACCTCAAAGGTACGTGCATAGTAATCTACCTAAATATTGTTTTCGGTGTATGGCTCCAAGCAAGACGGCCAAAGGGCTTTTCTCAGATAGATAAGGTATCCTAGTGGGGTCTCCCGATATACTCAAGGTACGTGGGAGCTCGAATCGGTAGTAGTGCTGTCTAATGCATAACCGTACACAAGGGGCCTTTAAATATACAATCGAGTGTGTGAAGTACCTTTCTATATACCTCAAGGATATGTGAAAGGCCATTCGATATAGCGACGGTATGTGGAAGAATTGTGTGAGTCCCAGAAAGTAATGCAGACAAATATTGACAGCTCCTACGCTTAATGACACCCGAACACGTCTCTAACCTATCACTCCAATTGCTACATAAATTTTAACCTATAACTACCGGTGATTTTAAAGTGGACGGTTAGGTGAATGCATGATGTTTTGGCAGAAAAGTAAAACCATTCAATATGCTTATGCAAAATATTTCACTTTACCATTCAGTATGCCTACTTATGAGAGGGAAAGAGAGTATTTTCTTTTGTTTCAAAACAAAAATACTTCCAAACAACAATCTTGAACAAAAAATCAAAGATAAGAAGCACTTTCCAAATTGATTTCTCTTTTCTAAAAGAAATAAGAAGGGGAAGAATCTCTTTTCCTAAAAGAAAAACAAGAAGCACACTACATGCAAATGCACTCTATTTTTTCAATTTTCTCTTAAAACATAGGAAAATATAACTTAAAACTACCATATTTTTTATTTTGATTGAGATAGTACTAAATGCATAAGACACGAAAGAACATGAAGAGCCTGAAATCTTGTAAATCCAATCAGAGATCTAATGTCCAACGCTCAATGATGATAACCTAGTCTTAGTAAAAAAAATTCTTTTTTAAAGGAAGCAAAAAAAAGTTCTCTATGCAAACAAGAAATGAAACTAAGATGCTAATCAAATGTTCTTCTTTTAGTCTATATAACAGAAATGAAAAGAGATCTTACTAACACCCTAAGCTTTTCAAAAAACAAGAAATCCTTTCGTAATCACAACCAACAAGTACCAAAGTGTATGAACAATCAAAAAGTCGAATCTATATTTTTAATTTCCCAATCAAACCAATCTTAAACCATAAAATTTCAAACCACAAACATCAGATTCTGTCACACAAGCCTGACACTATAGGACTGAAAGCAAAACAACACAAATTTTTACAAAAAATGAGGAAAAGGAGGTCTTGGAATGATGCCTACCTGGCACCGCGCTTCTCGGGTGTTGACAGAGTGGTTCTATCCCTGCACCTCTTCTCTAAATTGAGATACAGGCGGTGGCACTGCGTACTGCCCACTTTGTTCAGGTGGTCGCACTGCTTCTTGTGCACTACATAGGCACGGTTCCCTGTGAAAATCCAAAACACAAAGAGAACGATAGATCAAGTCAGGAAAAGACCAGATCAGGGTAAAGGCTGATAGATTGAGTATAAAAATAGAGCATAAAAGGTTGAAATGATTCATATCTAAACAGATCTGGAATTTTCAAACCCAAATTCACTGAGTCAGATAGTAGATCTGACTGAAGAGAGTTGGAGAAGGAGCCTGGATTTAGACAAGAGTTGAAGAACTGAGGAAGATCAAAATAACTGATACATATATCTAGTCCCCAGCAGAGTCGCCAGATTTGTTACCAGGAATATTTCACCTTCTGCGGACAGTAAGGTGTTCCACTGGTCTGAATGGTTCAGATCCAGAACAAATGAAGGAAAAAGGTTGAAGACCCTCCCTGGACGTCGTAGATACCTGGAATGTGATGCTTTGATAGTAACCCTGTGTACCTACAATCAAATTAAACACACAAACACATCAAAGCTGCCAGAATATAATCTACTGATCCATGTTAGTGACTAAGGAATCTAACAATATATACATGTGAAATGAAACAACAACAGTAATGTGGGACAGAAATCAGCTTTGCATTAAGATAAAATGGATAATTTTACAACCAATTAAGCCTTAGTGTTGACATGCATCTCCATGAAACCAAACACTCTCATCCCCATAAGCTCCAACTTTTGCTCTCTATGCTCTCCAATGGCTTGGGCCAAGTAATCAATCTAACAACATAACAATACCTTAAGAGTTCTCCCCTCAACCATGGACATGAGCTTGTATTTATAAGGCTCAATGGATAGGAATGGTTGAGAGATTTGTGGATGAGGTGGCCTCTAAGATCCTAGGATGGGGGATCTCAAGCTCAACTGACCCAAAATAATAAGTATAAGGGAGGACACAAGGCTCATGATCTAGAAGCCTCGAGAAACTTCTTTTTTCCCATTTTACCCAGGGTATCGTATTTCTCCTTCAATGACAGAGAGGTTCAGGTAAGAAACTCTTATGGACTAAGGGATATAAACAGTGGCACTGCTTGTGGCTAACAAGGGATAGGCGGTGCAAGTAAGGTACCGCTCATGGATAAAGGGGAAAGCGTGGTGCTAAGCATTTTTGTGAAAGATTGACAAATGGTATGGATTTCCACTCCAAGTGTTGGGATTAAGGGAAAATAGGTATGTTAAGAGTCTTATCACATGATAGTGACATGATTTTGGTATAACATGAGGCAAGATTGCAACTACTTTATATTTCTTCAATAGTTAAACTATACATGCATTTAAAAAATACTCAAATCTAAGCTAAATTATCTAATTCCATTCCCATTGAGGATTCTGAGGATATGTGTCAAATGTGACAAGAACTAGAGAAGGTGTATAGAAATGACTTTCAAAGTTAACAAGGAAACATAATGGAAGTAAATATAATTTAACCTCTACAAAGAGATATAAGCTAAAAAGTGTCCAATTACAAGTGATTGTAAACATTGTAATCTATTCTTTATTAATGAACAAATGAGTCTAGTTGTGCTACTTAAGATTGATTTGAAATGAGATGTTATTATCAATTGATCTATTAATCAAGAAACCAATAATATGAATTTCTAATGACTACTTTGAAGTTGGAGGTATGTTATCCTATAAAGATAAAGCATGAATAAAATTTAAGGAAATCTAAGAATATGCAAATGACTTGGAAATAAATGTAATCTAGAAGAAAGTAGAAAACTTAATAAATATATTTTATTTCTAAAACAAGTCCCATCCTATGAAAATCTTCATTAACTATGTGAATGGAAAAAGCAAATCCTATTCTTTAACTAAGAAAACATAAAAACTAATGTGCTTTGGAGAATGAAATTACTTAATAAAAATTAAGTAAAATAAGTTAAGGATGAAACTGACAAGTTCTAGATTAATAACAAGTTCATAAATTAGATATAAAAGGTCAACTACAAAAACATAATCTAAGAAGTAAACTAAGTCAAAGTTAAAGAAATGAATGAAAACTAAGGATGAATATGAAGCTTTAATTGAACTCTGAGGATATGTGTCAAATGTGAAAGGAACCGGAGAAGGTGTATCAAAATGACTTTCAAAGGTAACAAGGAAACTGAATGGAAGTAAATCTAATTTAACCTCTACAAAGAGATGTAAGATTAAAAGTGTCCAATTACAAGTGATTGTAAGCATTGTAATCTATTCTTTATTAATGATAAAATGACTCTAGTTGTGCTACTTAAGACTGATTTGAAATGAGATGTTATTATCAATTGATCTATTAATCAAGAAACCAAGAACATGTATTTCTAATGACTACTTTGAAGTTGGAGGTATGTTATCCTATAAAGGTAAAGCATGAAACAAATTTAAGGAAATCTAAGAATATGCAAATGACTTGGAAATAAATGTAATCTAGAAGCAAGTAGAAAATGTAATAAAGATATTTCATTTTTGAAACAAGTCCCATCCTAGGAACATCATTATTAACTATGTGAATGGAAAAAGCAAATCCTATGCTTTAACTAAGAAACCATAAAAACTAATGTGCTTTGGAGAATGAAATTACTAAATAAAAATGAAGTAAACTAAGTTAAGGATGAAACTAACAAGTTCTATATTAATAACAAGTTCGAAAATCAGATATAAAAGATCAACTACATAAACAGAATCTAAGAAATAAACTAAGGCAAAGTTAAAGAAATGAATGAAAACTAAGGATGAATATGAAGCTTTAATTGAACTCTATATGGTGCAGAACAAGGTCCTAATTACATGTATAAATTACGATCAATTACAAGAAATATTACAATTCAAAAAGCCAAGAAATTGAATCCTAAATAAGAATAAAAACAATGCAGAAAATATTAAAGTTCGTATTACAATCTGGAGAAAGTCTGAAAGATAGTCCGAATGACAGTTCGGATGACAGAAAACAATATAAACTAAGAGAATAACCATACTAAATGATCTAACACTAGCTAGTTTATGCATATGAACCTGCAGTGTAAGGAAAGCAGTAAATAGACTATTTAAAGATGAAATAACAAGAAACAACTTCTACTAATCATTATCTAAGGAAATAAACTATTTATATTGCATAATAAAACAAGGCTGAAACGTAAGTGAAACTAATCTATAGCTACAGGAAAACAATCAAAACTAACTCTAACTACAGACTGAACTTGAAACATTAACTAATTAACTTTATCTAGTTACAAATGAAAAGAATGAAAGAAAACTAAGAGAAACTATGCATGCCCGGTCATTCTAGATTTTGAAAATGTAAATTATATTAGCAATAAGAAATAAATTACAGGAAATAAAAAAAACATCTATAGGAAACCAAGTTGAATACATGTACTGGAAAATAAACTATTTACTTGTAGAAAAGAAATACAGAATATACACAAAAACCTCTGGTTGTTGAGGGGCCCTTCTCAATAATCAGGGATTTGAAGCTAACTCAGCTCAATCACCAACATAACATAAATAGATAAAAAATAGAAACTTCCATTAACTGAAAAAGATTACAAAGCATTTTCTAACTCAGCATTTCTATGCATAAAATTACCGTTGTGTTTCTCCATCATAGGCGTCTTTATATAATTTTTACAATAAGAGAGAAGGTCAACCCTTTCAGTGGCCAACCTCTCTAAAAATAGAGGTCTTAATTTCTACAGAAATGGCTCAGCACAACACATCAGCCATCTTCTTGATTCCACGAGCGTTGGTTCTCCTTGACGTGAGCAGTTTTGCATTGGTTCCCTTTGACGTGGGAAAATGATGTGTTGTCAAGTTGGGTGGACAAGAATGCGGATATGCTAGAACGAAGGCTCAAGAACTATGAGGGCCATGTTTCCAATAGAACCCATGTCATGGTTTTTGTCTTTATTGCTTCGAAATATTCCAATGAATGAATCAATTGTGTGAACGGAGGGCTAAACAATGGTCTGAATGCGGTTGGGAATTTCATGGTCATGTACTCATGGACAGGCTCAAGAGAGGAGGATGAATGGAGAAGGTGCATTTATCCTGCAGTACCCTCATCAAGCTGCTTAGACTTAAATTTTCTTTTTTCTTGGGCTGGGGTTTTAGCAGGATCATCAGCATGAGTTTGGAATCGATGATGCTTTCGAGAGGCAGGGCCTTTAGTAAGGGGTTTCTTGAAAAAATGGGGGTTCATTACTTCAACAAAAATATATCCTAGGTTTTCCCCTTTTCCTTTAACTGATGACTGATCATGATTTTAATGAGACAATGGTGATATAGGCTACCATAGGGGTTAGTGATATTTTTCCTAACCTCGCTCGACATTTTTCTAGGATCTTTAGAAAATAAAATGGGAAATTTAGGGCCGGGTTATCAACGAAATATGGCAATAATCTAAGGTGAGTATAGGATTTGAAAATGGTGTACTCACCCTCAGAGGTGATCAACTGGATGATGACAGTCAAGGGCTCAAGATATTCTGGCTCAATCCACTCCCTGTGGAACCCTTTTTTGTTTGCAACATGTTGGTATTCGAACCTGAGGGAGAATTCAAGAGTTGTCTGCAGGAGAAAGAGGTTTTTGTGCCAATGGGAACCCTCCCTGGGCAGTTTTGTGGCCAATGCAATATACTCCTCAGTCACAGGAAATGTAATATGGCCAACCTTAGCCATTTTTCTATTGAATCCTTTGGCGAATAGAAGTGAGATATCGTCATCATTTCCCTCAAGAAGACGTAGGAATGTACCCCAAACTACTTGAAGAAACACTTCACAAGATATTTTGAATTCAGGGATATAGAGAAAATCCTGGTAGCTGCTAGTCTCATAACAGATCGACTGTTATAGCTGATTTTACCACTCCAGGTGAATCACACTTGTATGGCCTTATCCTGTCCCGCTGCAGACTCCTTAGACCCCTTAAACCATTTTTTTGTCCTTTGATGTTTCCTAGTGTTGAAATTGAACCCAGTGATAGAACAATTTTACTCACAACAATTATCAATTGATCATGCAAAATCACTCACAAAAGAGACTGAAAATGGAGCTGAACACTAAACTGTATTAACTCAATGTACAATAGCCAACCCTGTAACATAATAGGTTGCTGCATTAAATAATTACATAGGATATTCGAATGCATGAGGAGGCAATTCGAATCTAGTCAAAAGCAGGCTTACTAAAATTAAGCAATTCCCCCATAGGTGCATAAAGTAGTTTCCAAATCAGTCATGGAGCTCACGAATTGGAAAAAGCACTTAGGAAAGCTAAAGAGTGATGGAATGAAAACTCATACATGCTTTTCAAAGGAGAAAATAGTGGAGGATGTAGAGGACAAAAAACTAGTTCACCTCACCTAGTCAAACTTTCCCAATTGCCTTAAAGCACTGAAAAAAGCAGGCAATAAAGCAGAAAAAGCAGAAGGGCACCTAGGAGACCAGGAATAAAGAAGAATTTATTCCTTGAGGTTTCCCATGTGCTACATGAGTCAAAATAGGCAAGTTTGACCACTATGGATAGGCAAATGACAACTTGCATAAGGTGGGACACATGAAACTAGGCAAATAAGACAAAAATGATTAATTTAATGTCTAAGGTAGGTAACTATGGGTTGATTATTCTAAAACCCCCCCTTAAGCCTGACTTATGAGTAATATATCAGAAAATTATAGGGCCTATCAACAAGGCTTAGTCACCCTTTACATACTGCATGTCCATTTAAACAAGGAAAGAGGCAAAAACCACATGGGAAAATCCTCCCTTAAACATGGACTGTAAAACAAAATTTAGAAATATTGTCTTCACTCATGCTTCACAGCATGATCGGTAATCCCCAGTAGTGATTTGAGATTGCTGAAGGTATTCTCACAAAATTCTTTGGTGAAGATATCAGCTACTTGTTCTGAAGATGAAGAGAAGAGTAGGTGAATGGTGCCATCATGCACAAGCTCTCTAATGTAGTGCATATGGATCTCAATGTGTTTGGTTCTCTGCTTCTGAACTAGATCTTTACAGATTCAAATGGTACTCTGGTTATCACAGTAGATGGTAGTTGAGTACTCTGATTCGAAGCCACACTCTCCAAGTAAACCCTGCAACCATAAACATTGAGTTGCTGCATTAACAACTCCCCTGTACTCCGCTTATGTAGATGAGAGTGCAATGGCACTCTGTTTCTTTCTTGACCAGCTGATTGGCCCTTCTGCAAGCATGAACACATATCCTGATGTGGACTTTATGTCTGTGCTATCACCTGCCCAATCACTGTCAGTAAATCCAATCAAATCAAGATCAGATTTTGCTTTATAGAAGATCCCATGTGTCCTTGTTCCCCGAACAAAGTTAAGGATCCTTTTGGCTGCTTTCCAATGGATCTCATGAGGATGATCCATGTATCTAGAGGACACACTTACTGCATAAGAATTATCAGGTCTACTATGTGTAAGATACAACAAACATCCAATCAATTGCCTATATAGTGTATTGTTTACCATAGGTGAAGAATCAGCTTCTTCCAGCTTCACTTCTGAAAGGAAAGGAGTCTTGCTTGGTTTGCAATCCTTAATTTTGAATTTTTTCAGCAAGTCCAAGGCATATTTGGACTGGTGCACCTTGATTCCAGCTTTTGTTTGAGCAATCTCAAGCCCCAAAAATTGGCTTAAGAGCCCCAAATCTATCATGGAGAAGGCTTGGTTCATTGCACCCTTCAAGGAAGCAATCTCATCCTTCGAGCTTTCTGTAATGAGGAGGTCATCAACATATAACACAATGATCATTAATGAACCATTAATTAACTTCAAATAGACATTTGGATCTGATTTTCACCGAACAAAATTTAGTGATAGCAAGAAGCTATCAATCTTGGCATACCAAGCCCTGGGGGCTTGCTTTAGCCCATACAATGACTTTCTCAACCTGCACACAAGAGAAGGGTTAGTAGAAAATCCTTTAGACTGCTGCATATATATCTCTTCAGTGAGATCTCCATTCAGTAAGTCACACTTTACATCCATGTGATGTACCTTCCATTGCTTTGAGGCTGCAATGGCTAAGGCTAGCTTGATGGAGTCCATCTTTGCCACTGGTGCAAAGGTCTCATTGTAATCTATGCCATGAACCTGTGAGTAGCCCTTGGCTACCAATCTGGCCTTGTACTTCAGAGGTGAACCATCAGCAGCAAATTTGGTCTTTTAGACCCACTTACACTGAACTAACTTCCTCCCTGGGGGAAGATCCACTAGCTCCCATGTGTTGCTCTTCTGGAGTGAGCTGAACTCTTCCTTCATGGCTGCTTGCCATCTTGGATCTCCTGCTACTTCTTCATATGTTTGAGGATCATATTACACCATCAAATAGCATTTATCAGCAAACATAGGATCCTTCATGCACAGACCACTCTCAAATTGAGATCTAGTCCTCCTTGGGTCATTGGGATCCCCAGCTAGCTCTCCTGCTGCATGTAGTGTCTTGGCTGCCCATTTTGGCCTTGTAGGGATGTTAGGGTCTGAAATAAACTCATCATTAGCAGACATATCAGAATCATCATGTTCAAAAAACTCTTCACTTACTTTCATAGGTTCAGGTAGTGAAGAGGTTTCTCCAACTTCCACTGCTGCAAGGGGTTCTTCTTGAAACTGAACACACATTTCAATGAAGGCTTTGTTTGTGCTCAAATTTATCAGCTTGTACCCTTTTTACTCTTAGGAGTACCCAACAAATAGGCACTCTTGGATTTGGGGCTGCAAAGCCTTTCTCTTTTCTGTTGGAATTCTAGCCCAAGCCCTTGAGCCAAAAATCCTGAAATGGGTCACAGCTGGCTTGTGCCCACTCCATGCTTCGAAAGGAGTCATACCATCAAGCTGTTTTTGAGGCACCCTTTTCTGGATATAGGCTGCACAGTTGATAGCTTCGGCCCAGTACTTTGGTGGAAAAGTTTTGGCCTCCATCATGCATGTTGCCATCTCCTTCAGTGATATGTTCTTCCTCTTAGCAACACCATTCTGCTGTGGTGAGTAAGGGATAGAATGTTGCATATGAATACCTGCATCTGTACAATAATTAATAAACTTAGACTTGACATAATCACCACCATTGTCAAATCTAAGGACCTTGAGTTTCCTCCCAGACTGGTTTTCAACCAAAGCCTTAAAGACTTTGAAAAGGACAAAAACTTCAGACTTGTGTTTCAGGAAGTAAACCCAGCAATACCTGGAAAAGTCATCTATTGAATTCAATGCATATTTGTCCTGACTCATGGACATATGAGGGAATGGGCCAGCAACATCACTGTGGATCAGCTCGAGGGGTGCAAAGGTTCTCTCATGACTAGCTCTCTCAAATTTATGCTCTGGGTGTTTTCCTAGGATACAACCTTGGCAGACTCCTTTGGAAAATTTTATCTTGGGAAACCCTATGACCATCTCTTTTTCACTAAGATCAGAAATATACTTGTAATTTAGGTGGCCAAATATTTCATGCCAAAGCTTGCTTTCTTCATTAGCATGAATCAGAAGAGCAAAGGGGTTTGATTAGGGTAGGAAGTGTGAGAACATGTATACCTTTTGAGCATGATTTGCAACTCCTTTTGCAATGACTTTACCACTTGAGATCTCTGTGCTCTCAACTTCATTAGGGGAGAATATGACCTTCTTTGGAGACCCAGTGTGAGTCATCAGGTACACTGATAAGAGGTTGGAGGCAAGACCAGGCACATACAACACATTGCTGAACTGACCATGATCAAGATCAATCCTCCCTTTTCCCAAACTTTCAGTGAGAGAGTCATATCCCAGTACTATAGGTGGTTCTTTCGACATGTCAAGTGAGGAGAATGCCTCCTTGGTCGAAACCATGTGTCTTGAAGCTCCAGAATCAATGATAAAACTGGGTGAGCTTGATGTGCCAGCAACCAATGCATGAACTCTCTCTCTGTCATCTGAACTTGATCCTCCTTCTCTCTTCTTTGAGCTTTCTAGAAAGGGAGATGTCATTCTTCTCCAGGAGTTGGGTCAGCATGTCTATTTGCTTCTTCATACAAGAGCTTTCAGTGTGATTTCCCTTATTGTAGTATGCGCACTTGCCCATTTCTCCTTTGTTTTTCTTCTTCTGGTATTTCTTCTTGGAACCTTGTGGCTCCTCTGGAGACTTGTTCTTGTCTCTCTTTTGCTCAGGTGGCTTTTTATCTTTCTTTTTGCTTTTTGAATCCACCTTCGAATCTCCAGCAACCAGAGCTTGGTCTTTGGATGGTTTGATGGTGTCCATCATCACCAGCTTGTCCTATTCTTGTGTGAGAGATTCCATGAAATCTGCAAGGCTAGGCATCTTCCAAGTTCGAGCTGTCAACTTTGTGGCATAGAAGGTCAAAAAAAACACTGAATAGTCAGGGCCAAGCTTTGAGAGAATGGCCAAGACCATCTGATCATCCTTCTTTTCGATCCCACATTGTTTTAGCTGCAAAACAAGTGCTTTGAACTTGGAGAAATAGAGTTGCAGAGATTCAAAGCTATTGGGACTCAGGGAGATCAGTTCATTCTCGATTTGATGTCCCCTCATCTCATATGTCTTTCCAAAAAGATTAGTAAGTTTCTCCCATACTTCATTCGGTGATGTCAATCCATCAAGATGGAAAAGGAGGTCTCTGGAAATACTCAGACACAGGAGACCATAGGCCTCATCCCTCCTGTTGTGCCATTTTATATTCTCTATAGCTACATTGGGCTCTACTTCTATTGCCATAGTCACACTGTAGAGGCCTTTCACTCTAAACAGTATCTCCATCTCTGCTTTCCATTCAAATAAATTGAAGGGAGTCAAGATGATCTTCTGAGATTGATCCATAGCTCAGAAATTATTCCGCCTGTCAGTAGAAGGCTCCCAGTCACTGATGTCGAACCTGCAAAACAATTTTGAAGGAGAGAAATCAATCTACAATGGCTTTGATACCATGTGGAAATTGAACCCAGTGATAGAACAATTTTACTCACAATAATTATCAATTGATCATGCAAAATCACTCACAAAAGAGACTGAAAATGGAGCTGAACACTAAACTGTATTAACTCAGTGTACAATAGCCAACCCTGTAACATAATAGGTTGCTGCATTAAATAATTACATGGGATATTCAAATGCATGAGGAGGCAATTTGAATCTAGTCAAAAGCAGGCTTACTAAAATTAAGCAATTCCCCCATAGGTGCATAAAGTAGTTTCCAAATCAATCATGGAGATCACGAATTGGAAAAAGCACTTAGGCAAGATAAAGAGTGATGGAATGACAACTCATACATGCTTTTCAAAGGAGAAAAGAGTGGAGGATGTAGCGGACAAAAAACTAGTTCACCTCACCTAGTCAAACTTTCCCAATTGCCTTAAAGCACTGAAAAAAGCAGGCAATAAAGAAGAAAAAGTAGAAGGGCACCTAGGAGACCAGGAATAAAGTAGAATTGATTCCTTGAGGTTTCCCATGCACTACATGAGTCAAAATAGGCAATTTTGACCACTATGGATAGGCAAATGACAACTTGCATAAGGTGGGACACATGAAACTAGGCAAATAAGACAAAAATGATTAATTTAATGTCTAAGGTAGGTAACTATGGGTTGATTATTCTAACACCTAGAACATCCCTATAAACATGTGAAAATTCATATACATGACTTTTAAACCCCTAATCACGTATATACGCGAGTCTGACCCCTAAAACCGCGTACATCGGGATGTGTACAAAATCCAAATCCTTTTGGAGTTTTCCTTGACATGGATCTAACTCACTTGAATCCTGGCCTTCCATATGCCTAGAGATCGCTCGGATTTGACCTTTCATTACCCCTTTGAAAAGATATATAAGGAACTCTTTGATACATTGAAGGCATATGAGAGAACTGAGAGCAAAGAAACTATAGTCCATTGTTGCTGGAACTTGTGCTTGAGTCTGCATCCCTTTGTCCCTTGGAGCACTTTTTTGTTCTTCCCAAGCTTGCCTTTTTCTTGCGAGCTTGCTATCGAGAGATGCAGGATTAAGGTGGTGGAGGCCCAAGTGGGGGATTCAGTTTCTCCGATTCGCAGATGTGCCGACAGAGGTTGTATCCATTGTAATCTCTGATTTTATATTAATAGAAATATATTTTCCTGTCCAATAATGTATGTTTGAATGAATATTTTATCTATGGGATTATTTCAAATGCTTATACATTGTTGATTATATATGCTAGAATAGATCTAACACCAATATATATAGTATGCTTGTCTTGTTTACTTGTTGTTGAGGAAGTGATTTATCAATTCAAGCTGAAGTTGGAAAGCTCAATGGGGATCTACTTCAACCGTCTGGAATAAGGTACGAGGTCTGATTCTTTAGTGTTAGATACTTGATCTCTATGGCATATTGGAAATGATTGATTTTTGGAGTCAAGCTATCTGTTGTGGTACCCCAAGCCATAGGAATTTCTCTCCGTAACATAATTGGTGACTCCGCTGGGGAGTTCCTAGTAGTTGTCCTTTGGGGGTTTTCTATCAGCATTCAATGACTTTAAATTTCTCTTTTTCTCTCGTTTTTGTGTCAGGTCTGAGGGCATGTTTTCCTGGTAGTGTCTGATTGGTGTGAAGTTTGTCTTAGCTTGTCTGTTTGCCTTTATTTTTGTGCACCTTTCTTCCAGTGTGTGAGTTTTTAACTCACAGTTGCGTATATACGCAGGTTTCATTGCTATTTCCGTGTACACACACGGGTTTACTGCGAAGATTCATGTATGCCCTTAGTTTTTCCTTCTAGAGGAAGTTGGATGGTTGCTGGGTGAATTTTGATGATTGCTGAGTCTCCTTTGATACTGCTAGAGTCTGTATACACCTCTATTTCTGACCAGAGACGTTTTTTTTAGGGTAAAATTTCTTTTTTGAAGAATGTTCTTGTCATGGCATTTTCAATTTTTTGTTTTGAGATTAGTGCATTAGATTTATTTTACCCTAGTACTTTTCTTGAGTGCTTCTTGAGTGTGATTGCAAAGTCTGGGGGTTGTAGAATCATTCTTTTGCTTTAAGATCTCATTTTTATTTCAAAAAATCTAAAAATATTTGCTTATCATCATGCATTGCATCTTGCATTTTGCATAGTAATTGCACTAGATTTTCTTTGGAGTATTAGTCAGGATTTCATATAGGGAAGATTGCACCTATCATTCAAAAAAAATTGTGCATTTCACGTAGTAGCATACCCTGTTTTTCATGGACACAATGCATTTGCATTGATTGTTAGGTGTGCATTTTGCTTTATGTTGTGTCATAATGCCATTAGTTGCACGGCCATATACCTCTTTTGAGTAATAAATCCAATTAAAATCAACGCTCAATTAAAATGAACTACACTATTTTATTTGATAGGGTTCACCAACGAGATTAGGTTTTAGGGTCTTGGAATAGTTCATTGTAAGTCAATTCTCCAAGACCACGAAACAACAACATGTATGTGTCTATCCAGGTGAGTGTGTGAAATTCCTTGGTATAACCAGTGTTTCTCAGGATCCTCCTCTCAAAACAGAGTTAAGCACGAGGCAGTGTGAGTGGTTATTGATTGGAATGACCCCTAGTCATAACTGAGTAGCACCAGAGATATTTCCAGGATTGTATTCATATCTGGGGGATCTTTCGAGAGTTTCAGGCTTTGCTACCCTGCCCATACAGTCAATCCCACCTGTGACTATTTTCCTGAGCATTGATTATATTGAGGTGACCTTAGTGGCCTTACCTAGGATATCGAGGGGGGACTCTGTAGGGGTTATTCTGTGGGCGTCTCGGCCAGGTTGGGGTCGAATAGAACAGTTGCTTTACGTGTTGAAGCTGAGAGCCACAATAATTGGTTATGTACCTCCACTTGTTGTGTATGGGAGTCTCAAGCCTCTCCTAGGTGAGACATACCTGCTTCATTCGGGACCTCACTTATCCTACCGTTGATTGCTTGTGTTTGGCTTTAGATTTTATTGGTGATTTCTCTGTGCACGTTAGCTTTCCTACGGTTTACGTAGATATATTTTTTGAGTCATTGTGGATTCGGGTGCAGCACCACATCGTTCTCTTCGTTTAGCAGGACTTCCACCTTCTACATCTCCTCCTCCTTTGGGAGAGAGAAATAGATAGTCCAGGTGGACTACTTCGCACATTGATTCACACACGATGGGAGACCATGTAGAAGGTATTCCTGAACCACCTTCTCCCATTCAAGTGGAAGATGGGGAGTTTACTCCTAACTATGATCCTTCACCTGATTTGATTAAGTTAGGTCCTGTAATTTCTGAGATAGGTACTTTTCATGATAGACCTACTTAGTCTAGTGTTGATCCCCCATTGACGCATTGCCGGTATGGAATGATGGAAGATGATGAGACTCATTTTGAACTCAGGAGCACTAGTTATGGTATGTCTGGTTTTCCCACACATGATTTGGCATTCCATGTCGAGTCTGAGTTTGAGCCTAACACTATGTCTGGGGGAACTCTCATTCCTTACCATGCGGAGAGGTTTGGGAGCACAAGTCACATTACACCTTCCATCCCGGTGGTGGAAGCTACATCACATATTCCTCCTAGGTCTAGGGTTAGTGATCCTATTAGGATACCAGATCCAAGATGAGTGACTATAGGGAATAACACATACATAATTACACAGGTCCCTTCGTCCTCTGTCCCTAGTTCTTTGAATGTTCACCCTCCACCTCATTCACTTGGTCCTTCGGGCCAGAACGTTGCTACGAGTCATGTCCGTACTACGGTTACTTGACCAGTTGTGTCTCAGGTTCAAGTACTGCCTGTTGTTTCGAGAGGTCATGTTCATACTTCTAGAGGTCATATTGCTACTTTTGAAATGTATATTCCTATTTCTATAGCGTATATTCCTACTTATGGAGTGTCTCATGGGAAATCTAATGCGATGACTTATGGACCCTATTATGGGACACAGTATGGATAGGGTTCTTCACTTTATGGTTGCGGGTATCAACAACCCACTTACTCTCCAAATTACGGATTTGTAGCTCCGAATAGTCAAGGTACACCACACTATGGTGCTTCCATGCCACCCTATACGGGTCAAACGGGAGGAGGGCACTATGGCCAAGGCCATGGTGGTTATGG
>LPNX010643448.1:84183-225674 GCA_001517045.1 Pseudotsuga menziesii
ATAATGTGAGGAAGTGCTTGGAGGGTTTCCACGAGAATATTTTCCATGGAGTGTGTGTGTGTGTATTTAAGCCTTGAGGGTTAGCTCAATCGGTTGGTGCCACTATTACTAGGACATTGTCGGTAATCCAACAGGCTGTGCAAGTCCCCAGTTTGATTCCCACCGGATCAAGTGCACTAAATCTACACTGCCCACTTTACTCTAGGTTACCATCATAGGAATAAAGTGCCCGAGGTTTCCCGGTGAGTTACTTCTAAGGAAAAAATATATGTAAGTGTTGTTGATATAGCTAGGACTAGGCTTAGATTTAATTTATTAGGAAACAATACGTACAAGCCCAGAAAAATTTGCTACAGGGAGCAAGTAAATAGTGATACATCGATGTTGAGCCCCATGAGCATCATAAAATGGATGAAATATATCATTCCATTCAATTGTCTGGTAGTTTAAAAGCTTGCTGCATTTTTGTGAGATCCAGGAACTGAAGATTAATTTCATTTTCAGACGACTACTTTAAAAGCATAAAAATTCAGAATACTACATTCATTTCATAATACTGACTTGTCCCAAAGATGACTCCATCTCTTCCCTTGTTAGCTCAATTATAACGTCATCTTTCTGTACAGTACCTTCTGAGACCTGAAAAAGTAATTTCAATAAGCCCCAATATCAAGAACAAAAGAAAAGAATTTTTGAAGTTCATCCAAAACCTCAGCATCTTACAGTCATCATCTTTTCTGTCTGCGAAGAAGACTCAGACTGCTGAAGCACTTTATTTTCTAGAGGCTTGCTTGATCCTGCAAGGCATTAGCTATATATAAATACATAGAATATATGCCTCGATGTTGAGAAAATAATGCTAGGATGGCTATACCCTCTACTTTGTTAGGTGTACTGTAAGAAATGGTATGGACAATAACTTTAAAGAAGCATGCCTGCAAAGAGCATAAATCAGATAAATTATTTGAATTACCGTCAGTTATGCAAGGTGCTGAAGATGAGCTAGCTAAACCAGACTCCACCATACGAAGCCCAGTGATAATCTCATACAACAAACTCTGCAAAATTCACCAAAATCTCAGAAGAAATATATAACAAGTCAACCACGCCTTTAGTTTGTCTTAAGAATACCCCTCCTTATTTAGGAATATTCATGGATTATATTCTGCTTAAAATCCTCAAATTCTGAACCTATTAATTCCAGACCTTTATTTTATTCTCATTCTAACACTATGCTACCTTGAGTGGAGAAACGAGTACAGGCTTCATAAATGGTAGGGCATTTAGTAAACAATACATATTTTGGAAAAGGCACTTTCAATTTTCAGGAAATGGGGAAACAATGCAGTCACATAAAACATCAAAAAAGAAATTCACAATGAACACAGTATGAATACACAAAAATTTACTGTATATATCGGACAATATTATATCACAAGGTGATTACATCTAATAGATTAGGCCTTGTCCATACATAAACAACAATTAAGTTTTAATAAAATTTATAAAAAAAGAAAAAAACTGAGAACACAACTCATAGGGTTTTACAACAATATAAATAAGGAGAATGGATTCAGCAGCCTGTGCTAGGATTTCTCGACTTGGAAAAAGCGATTACCAGAATCTATTTCCCTGAACTTTTGAGACAACACTTCCCAAAACTAGACTCTGAGAAGGCATATTTCAAGCATAGTTATTGTCATGTATATTAGCAAATTGTGAAAGATTGTGACAAGGCACCTAAAAGAAACAACATCAATGTTTCTTGGACACTTTATTTCACTTATGGCACTGTGAATCTGGTCTGGCATAACTGAATAATTAATATACTGATCGCCACCATATAGAAGGAAAAGAATTAATAATGATAAAGAATTTCATAGAAGAAACATTTTCCGGGCAAGCAGGAAAAAATATTGTTTTGATGTGTGGAGTTTTATGCATGTTGATGAACACTGCATTGTGAGATGACATCTGTTCTTTTCATCCAGTGGCAACAGAGCAATTATTACAAAAATTTATGGTGAAACCTTTTATTTTGATTCATATGAGTATAGGCTAAATGCTAGTCTTGTGGAGATTCCTCATGATTTGTAGGCAATGCCAATTGCAAAATAAAAGCACAAATTGTGATCTTTTACTAATTTTAATGAAAATCAAAGTTTATTTAAGGAAAAAGAAATGGTTTCTATGCTCTTGGAAATGATCATTGAATTGCAAGACAATATGGGATAATATAATTATAATATTTTCATTTGTAAATATCATAAACTTGAAAATGCAGTAGAGAAATTTGAATTTCAAATATTAAAAAAGACTGCTATCACAAATGGATTTGGCTATGGATAAATTTCTTGAACATTTTCATTTTTGTAATCTTCCAATTTACACTTTAGTCTCAAAGGGTAACAGATGCACTTGACTACTCATAAGCATAACCCTAGATTACCAATACCCAGATTGAAAGAAAACAAATGAAAAGCATATCGTGAACTTGGGAAGGCGAATTTTATAAACATCAACCAGCTCCATCATGAGATCAAACAAATTAGAGAAAGGACTGTCCAACACCATCCCAGCAATTGATGGATCCTCTGCTCCATAGAGAAGGCTACAACAGAACAAGGCTTTAGACACTGAATGCAATCCATATAACTTGCTTTCCCTTAATTTTTGAAGCAGAAAATTGTATAATTCACTATCCACTATGGACTTGTGTCAAATAATTGCTACAATGTAATCTAACATCTGTAAGTCATTTTGTACTTGCAGTCAATTATGCATCCCACAATGGCCATGTTGTGCAGCTCATCTGAACCTCACTTGGCCATTGGGCTCACACTGTGCAGGTCCATATGGTCCCTTAGACGAGTGTACGTAACAAGCAACTCCACATTATCTTTTAGTGTGTATAGGGTTATGTATGTACATTGTATATGTCTTTATATTATCTACCATATCTTATCTATAATCTATAAATTATAATGTATACTAATGACCAAGTGTTAAGACTGCCAAATTCAGAATATGGACATTGAATTGTTGATAACTAGTCATTTTTTTTTGAGTAGTGTTAGTTGAATAGACCGCTAAAATCTCTTTGTTCCCAAAAACCATATTTTTACAGTAACATCTCTTCCATATGAGAACTTCTCTAATGTTCGATCAATAGAGAAGTTTAATGAAGGACATCTTCTACTAACACAATATCAGGAGAGCATAGAAAGGCACAGACTACAGTAAATGTTAATATAACAACTTCTATGGATCCTGATGATGAGTAGAGGTTCCACTCCAAATATGTCATCAGCTCCAACTTTCAACACAGTGAATCCAGAAGGATTAATTCAATGTTATCCACTGTGGAAACATCCAATCTCAGAAACTTCAGTCTTTTGTGTAAACTATTTGATATTCCTATTTATCCACAAATACTACAAATCTCACAAAATATGAGAAGGAGAGAGAAAACATGGTAGATAACCAATGTACATGAAGCACCACAATTAACCTACAACAGAAATGTAAGAGAGAATACCCACATGCTGTCCTGTTCTAGATCTTCGGTGACCTGGTTCAAAAAGTCCAATGAAAACATGTGCAAGCATACCTGTCATGTTAAGAAGGTTCAATTAAGCCAGAAGTTATGCACAACCATCAAGATAAAAAATTAACAAGAAATTTACTACTCACTAGTAATACACAAATGAAAAATTATAACAACAAAGTACTCTCACATACATAAAACCCAAAAACAATTTTACTAGTAACAAGAGTCGTAAATATGTAAAGTCTCATTGAGAGACCTCATGTCAACTTAGGAATGGTACTGACATAACATAAAATAAACCATAAAATCTGTTTCTTATCATTTACAAGTTATATCCCATTATAATAAAGGGAAGATGAGCACACACAAATAGCGATACTAAGTGAAGTCTCTTTTTAGGTAACCCCAAAGAAATGCTATGCCCATCCAAATTCCCAACAGTTTGTTTATAATCCTTAACCACAATAGATCTTCATATATTTCTATAAAGGCAGCATTTCTAAGTGACAGGCAAACAATCTACAAATGGAAAAGGTTTAAGAACAGAAAGAATTGTAAAGAGAAAAAAATTATCATTCATTGCAACTGTTTCACCATGTTAACATATGGCTAGTAGCCTAAAGTTTGAACTTATAAGTACTTAACAATGTTAACTTATGGTTTTTCAAAATTTTGCAGATCCATCCCCAGATACGTATCCTGATAACTTAGGTTTTACCTGGTTTTAGGGGTAACCTACTTTCCATATCCTAAGGTGATAAGCCCTCATGAGTGTGCTTAAACTGGATGCAAAAATTACACTCTAGCAGAAGAATTCAGAAATCCTATTCTCTATCCCCTTCAAGGATTAAATAAAATCTCTCTTCTAGTAAGAAAAACAGAAAAATAAAATAAAATCAGACGGCGCTTTTGAATGTGAAGCTTCTTTACATATCTAAATCCACAAATGAAGATATAACTTCACAAATTAGTATTTCCAAGTTGAGAGTAGTTAACAAACATCAAGGTATGAGACTACTAAAAGTTACTGAAGTTAAGGATCTGGTCAGATGGAAGAAGAGGAGAATGAACTCTGCTTTTGAAACTAGGGAATAGAATAGAACAAAATAACTTTTTAAATGGAAACATGCCAAAATAATATAAAGGACAAGCCAAACTTACACTGTCACAAATAGTTGTCCTCTCCTATCCTGTTTAAATTCAGCTTACTATAATTCTAGTGGAGCAAAAGGCAAATGAAGAGTTAGAGGAAGATAGGAAAACCAGGATTTCAGAGTAGAGAATATACTTGGTGTCTTAAACAGCAAGGTCTAGACTCTACAATATTGGAAACAATTGTATTTGTGGATTTGGGAGGATCGGATTAGGGAGAAAACAAAACAATGATAAGCAAAAGGTGAGATAGGAATATTAAAACTATAATGAGATTTGATCCCTATATTGCAAAGTCACGGGTTCAATTTTCAAAATATGGTGACTCCGAGAAGGCTAAAGAGACTGACACAAGTTACAACCTTCCACACAGATCAATCCTAGTGAAGAAGCAAATATGAGAGGTTATTGTATGAAACATATTCAGAAAAGAACTAAGATAGTACTGATAGGCAAGCAATGAACAAACACAAAATAACATAGGAAGAAAATTCAGAGCTAACATCGTGAATTTCTCATTGGCCTGAATTATTTTTTCCCCACTTAGAAACATTCTAGGCTAACTGCATCTCTGATTAATATTTCTAAGCTGCAGCAGGCAGCATACTTAGCTAATTCAATCTCTTGAACAGAAAGTAATTATTAAGGACAGACACTAAATTAGCTTCTGCATGAGAAGAAGAAAATTCAAAAAATACAAATATCACAATTTAGTTTATACCTTTTAGAAGCTTCCATGCCATTCGCTGGGAAACATAATGCACAGCAAGTCTTTCAAGCACCCATCTTGTTGTAATCATAGCAGTCTGAAAAACCACAAAAATAACACAGTTAAAACAAAAATTCCATTTAAAACATCCATGACATCTGGTGTGGCTTTGGCACATACACAATTCATGAACAGTCGCAACTGGAGAATTACTCACACAATACAGATATTCCATTCATTAAATCAAAATCACAGTGCTCTGTTTTCGAAAATCCATCCTGTTAGCCATATATTGAGATACTTTTCTAATTCTAAATTTGTAGCCAATTTCGGGTGTATTTCATACACTTCTACCAATTTGCACTTGTAATAAGGAGATGGAACCCTAAATTTTTGTCTGGCATATTTCATTATTCCAAAATTGAGGGTCTTTTTGTTGGGCATATCACCTTTCTAAAGCTAAAAGTTCCAGAACCCCATTGATAGATAATGCATTGTCATAGTTCCAACAGACTATAGAAACCTGCTTTGACATCCTATTACCATATCTTTCTCTCTTCGAAAAAAGACCAAATGTAGTATGAGAACCAACAAGTTGAGAGAAATGGATGTGCTCTCCTCTACGCTTCTCCACAGCTAGGGTTTTGCCCTAGCCGCTACAGAACTGTCTCCATTTCCCCCCTACAAGTTCACACCATGTCATCCATGGAGTCAAACTCCCTCAAGCCTAGATTGCCCGGCCAAGGATTGATACCTTCGAACCTAAACTAAGCTTCTTCTTTCCCATTCACCATCAGTCCTTCAGTCATTGTAAAGGGAAAATTGTCATTTAAGAATGTTGTTTCATCTTCAGACTTACATAGCTTTGCTTGGTGCTCTGTTTCTGTGGAAAAGGATGCCACAAATCCCACACAAACTGATTCCTATCATAAGCATAGACTTGTTTGCTGATTTCTAACTGATGGCATACATTGATAGATCTGCACAGCTGGGCTTATCAAAGCTGGAAGCCCCTTCTATCAGAGGAGGGCTTATTTCTACCCATGTCCACTAGATTTATCCATTGTTGAGTTTGATGCAGCAGCTGATAGGGATCAGCTGCTCTCTGAATGAAGCCCCAGTAACCTACCTTTAACATCTCAGTGAATTGTTTAACCTCAGTTCCACTGTGTAAGGAAAACCTAACCTTTCCCTACAATTCTGGCCTCTTGAGACACTGGCAGAGATTGAAAATGGCATAGGCAAAGTTCGTTACTGCATACCTGAAACAACAGAAAGACAATGGACAACCTCTGCAAGGATTTGTGTTGAAATGGATCTTTCCAAAATCCTTCCTGAAGTGATATGTGGAAAGTTGAAACAGAAGCTTGACTATGAGCACGTTACCTTCTGTTGCCAATCTTGTTTTGTTGTTGAGCACACAATCACCTCTTGCCCTAATCACAAACCTGTTCATGACCTGGGGAAGCGAAGCAAGGTAGACCCCATGCCAAAAGGAAATCCAATCAGAAGCCTACATGATGGAACAGTGCCAATGCAAACCACCAACTGATAGAAATGGAGAATGAAGTAGAAAAGGCCTGCCCATTACTCCACCAAAAGGTAGCCACTCCAGAAACTGCGCTCAAAGTTGCATCGATCCATACCAATTCTAAAGCAACCCCCTCTCAGAAAGAATCTAACAGCCAAGGGGAGGAGAGACCTATGGAGAAAGTAGAACCTGCTATGCAGGACACATTACTCAATACTCCAATGGAGAAACTGAATATCATTCCAAGAAACGCAGCTAACCCTTGGAGAAAGAACCCAAGTTCCAACTCACTAGCAAGAAATCCAAAATGCACAATAAACGATGGCGCTATCATTCAGTACTTGACTCGATCTCAAAAAGGAATTTACCAAAATGTACTTTCAAAGTCTACATCCCGCAACCTAGTTATAGGTATAAATATGATAATGACTGTCGATACTATAAGGCATTTTAGTTTTTGCATGCATTTTCATCATATGGATAATGTAAGCGTCGCTTAAGCGATGGTTCCTAGAGATGCTTAAGGGGCCTAATCATAGTGAAAAGGTGAAAGACGAAGGCGTCGCTTAACCAACGCTTGTGGCCACATTTACAAAAAAAAAATGTATCCTTGTGATTTTTGATTAATTTAAAAAGATAAATCCACGCGCCATCGGATTTTTCCGTTGGATTTTGGATCGAAATGTAGTAGTGTTTCCTTGCAAGTTGTGTAAGGAATATCACCTCACTTACTTGTGCCCTTGTATCAATGAAGCCTTGAGATTCTTAGCACAGGGCCCAACTGTGCTGACTAACCCTTTACCTCACAATCAAAATATGAACTCAAGGATCCATGATCATTCTGGTGGTGATAAAGATCCACCGGAGGGTAGTGGTTGTGGTTGCATTAACATGGTACGTTCTGCGAAAGTTGTGACCCATGCGAAGGACTATGGTTTGTCACAACCCAACCCAGGAAAGGAACCTGATCCACCAGGGACTCCTTTGTGTATTGAAAAACCTGTGGATAAACCTGAAGCTGCACCTCACATTCCTAAGAGAGTGCTTAAGCGTTCATGGCACAATCCTAATGCCCGAGCCACCCATAACTATTCTGTTGTCGAGGATTTGGGCCACACTCCTTATGCAATGTCTGCACTAGAAGTACTTTAGAGTTGTCCTTCACAAAGGAAGGCTTTGCTTTCTGCCCTTGGTGTGAATGATGATAATTCTTCCTTCATAATTAAATTTGAAACTGTAGGACTTCAGCCTCGCTTGCCTTACTATGTGTCTCTTTTGATTCACGTAGAGTGTCTTAACATGACCATCAAGTGCACTGTGATTGATGAAGGTGGTGCTACTTCTGTGATGTCTTTATCGTGTTGGAAGGGTTTATTTTCCTCAGAGTTGTGTAAATCGGCGACCATGTTAACTACATTCGATGGGAGATCATTTAGGCCGCATGGGATCCTTCCTTCCCTTAAGGTCTGTTTGGGAGGGAAGACCATTGCGATAGAGGTTGAGGTGGTTGATGCACCCCTTGACTACAATCTCTTGCTGGGTAGGAATTGGAAGTATAGTATGCAAGCCGTATCTTCTTCCCTATTTCATGTTGTATGATTTCCATTTAATGGGAAGATAGTTATGATTGATCAAACGTCATTCAAGAATCCTTCGGTTACCACATCTTCGGGATCTTTGATCCCAATTGTCGAGCACTCTTAGCTTGACATCTGTGAGATCGGTGTCTTTTCGCACGAATCATATGGAAGATCCTTGGATTCTTCCTACACCGAATACTTCGAGTGAGCCCATCATGATGAACGTGCCGTTGCTTGCAACTATGGTAGCTTATCAAGCTAATCTTGAGTTTGTTGCAGAGCCTTGTCCTTCCTCTTCACAGATGAGGAGGAGGACCCTTATGTGCTGCCTGCATGGGCAGTACAGTATTCTCATGCACACGACTACCTTGATAGTGTTTTTCCTTTAGACGAAGTGATTATTGAGGCCATGTCGGGAGTTGAGCCACCATGGGAAGAGCTCCATCATCGATCTTACTTTCTTCCCGAGCTTGACCGCTTGGAGCATGAGGACTTTAGGGAGGTTCTTAGTGAGATAATTGGTAGTCCTATGGTTCCATTAAGCTCTCCTAGTCCGATGGCTGATGGAAACATGGAAAATATATCTCCAACGATTCCTATCAATATCTCTCGCGATCCTGGCAGGATAGAGAATTTCTATATTGGGGCAGAATGTTCCCATGCTGAGATTCAAGAATACATTGAGCTCTTTAAAGAATTTCATGATATATTTACTTGGTCTTACAATGAAATTCCAAGTATCAACCCTCGCATTGTTGAACACGAGATTAAGACTTATCCCAATGCTAAGCTTGTTCGACAACACTTGCGTGTTGTGAATCCTAGGAAAGCACCCACGATTAAGGCAGAGATAGAGAAACTATTGAAAGCCGGTTTTTTCTATCCTATTCCCTTGATGGACTGGGTTTCAAACCCCATTTCGGTGGACAAGAAGCGGGGAGCGATCCGCATATGTACTGATTTCTGTGATTTGAATCGTGCCTGTCCTAAGGACAATTTCCCCACACCATTTATTGATCATATTTTGGATGAGTGTGCGGGGAGCAAGGTTTTTTCCTTTATGGATGACTTTTCTAGATACAATCAGATACAAATTAAACCTGAGGACCAACATAAGACTGCATTTATTTGTCCTTGGGGAACTTTTGCATATCGAAAAATGCCTTTTGGCCTTAAGAATGCTGGAGCTACTTTTTAGCAGGCCATGACCTTGATCTTCCATGATCTCAAATCAACTATCGAAGTATTTTCGGATGACCTTGCTGCTCATTCTCGTATGAGAATTTGTCATTCCTATCATTTGAGATTGGTATTCGAAAGGTTCCGCCATTATTTGGTCAGGTTAAATCCCCACAAGTGCATATTTTGTGTGAAGTCTAGTCACTTATTAGGATTCATCATTTCTAAAGAGGGTATAAGAGTCCACCCTTTGAAGGTTGAGGCAATACTTCAGTTGTCTCCCCTAAAAAATATTCATCATCTTCAATGTTTGCAAGGCATGGCAAACTTCTTACGGAGATTCGTTGTCAATTATTCCAATTTGACTAGAGGCTTCATGCATATTTTGAAGAAGGACACCACCTTTTGTTGGGATGAGCAAGCCCAAGAGTCCTTTTATGTGCTCAAAAGAGCCCTAGCATTGGCCCCGGTGATTAGTCCCCCAGACTATAGCCGTGATTTCCTACTTTATGTGGCCGCATCCATGGAGACGATTGGTATGGTTTTGGTTCAAGAGGATGAGGAGCTCCAAGAGCATGTCATATACTATTTGAGTCGAAATATTATTGACACAGAGATCCATTATTCTCATGTTGAAAAGCTTGCCTTAGCTACCGTACATGCGGTTCAACAGTTGAGACATTATATTCTCCTTCGCCAGACCTTGGTTGTATCTCATGTCAATCTGTTTCAATTCGTCCTCACTCGAAGGATGATTGGGAGAAAATATAATAAATGGATTATCATCTTGCAATAATTCGATCTCGAGTTTGTTTCGGCAAAATCGAAGAAATCATTAATTTTTGAAGAGCTTATATTGGATTTCCCAAGCGAGACCGAGGAGTTGGTTTGTGAAGATACGTTTATCGATGAACACGTCTTCTTAATCTCAACTTTAGACCCATGGTATGGGGATATCATTATATATTTACACTTCTATGGTGAGGGACATCTCATCTATCTGGAACGACTTTGAGTTTGGATCCCAGTAGTCCACTAACATCTGAAATAGTCCTGGTTTGACCCTTAAGCCACCAAGACACTAAAATTTGTAGAGTCCACATGCATGTAACGCTTGTTGAGCCATTAGATCAGCCCTTAATACCTCTTCTACATCACCATGTTCACGTTCTCTCCATTCTAGGACCATCCTACACAAAAAATTTGAAGTTTATCCATTAGAACACTTGAAAAACCTTAAGCGCGGCCGCATACACGACTGTTTTCCAAACAGTCATGTATGTACGCAACTGTGAGGGCATTTTCCGTGTATATCCAACCCTATATGCGGAAAACCCTTGATTTCCATGTGGGCTGCAGCGCCTATTTTGGAATGGCCTAGAAAATCAAATACACCATGGAATTTGACAAAATTTGCATCAAAATGGAGGAGTAGAGCATGGGTAAGTACCTAGAAAAAACGGTTGTGGATTCCGCCTACTGGATCTCCTGGAATTCGCTGTTGAAGTTCTGCGCTCAAATGGGTAAAAATTTCAAATGTTTTATAATGTTTTGAATTTTTTTACTATTTATAGAAATTTTTGAAATTTTTTTACCCCCTTTCCTATAGTTTGGACTGTTGCTAATCCTTTTGGACCGTTTTTGGACTAATTTATGATGTAGGAGACCTTTTTGAGTGTCGTTTCAGCCGTTGGATTGATCCGTTCGTGCCGATTTCAGGTATCATGTCTAAACTGACATATAGGTTAGGTTCCATCACCGTTTGCATTTTGCATGACCTTATGACCGTTTCATTATAGCCTTAGGTACGAACCCACTCTATTATGTCATGGAACCTTCTTGCTGTTTTAGAAGTGGCATGATATGAGTGGTAGAGCTTGACCTTACATGGGTACCCTAGTTAGTGCCTTATTTGCATTTGGTTCCCATGCTGACGTTTTGTCCCTTAGGGTGCGGGAGTCCATTGTATAGTATTTCCATGTCATTTTGCAAGAGCCTCATACCCCTCTTGATCTTTTGCTGGCCTATTTCCCTCAGGACTCCCTTATGTCAAGTTGTAATTGCATTATCATGAGCTTTGCTTGCCTTATTGAGCCTTACGTCGGCTTCCCTGACATTGAGTTTTAGCCATATAGCCCGACCTTGTCTCTTGTCTAGCCATGCATAGCCATTTTATATATCCTTTGCAGCTTGATTCCCTATTTTTACTGGGAGGGGATTTTCCCCCGAGTGTCGCTATCCTACACATGTATCCTTGCATTGAGCATAGGTATGTTCCACTGCTTGGAACTAGTTTGTTTTCCCATATGACACTCATCTCCTCCTAGTCTGTAACTATAAAGCAGTTTTATTCTTTTTCAAGCTTTTTAAATATTTGAAAAAGTCCAAAAAAAATAAAAAAAAAACCAAAAATCCGGACAAGGAAAGATGTTATCTTTTGGCAGCTGTCGAGTCGTGTCTCCTTCGAATAGAGCACTGTATATCACATCCATTGGTTGGGTTGATAGTTTGAATTTAGGAGATGTACTTGTTTATCTGATTTTATCTCCACCGACTGGTTAAGCTTCCAGTCCCCATGGAGCCTCTGTCGATGCCTTCTGTGTCGCAGAGATGTCCTAGTTTCGTATATTGATTCTATGCTACCTTCATTTAGTCACCATTCGCCGTTATGCTCTTGTTTGAAGGAAGTTGAAACTTGAGTCGACCATTCCTCAGTTATCTTGACTTTGCATGTCGGCCATTCCCAGTACAGTTGTTGGTTCATGCACCTTATGATTGAGTCCTTCCACATTATACAACTTTGTTGAGTACCTCATGTTGGATGATGGGGGATGCCTTAATGCCCTCCTTCCATCGGATTTCATATCATCAAATTCAAATCATTTATTCTGGGATTGGAATCTAGAGTCATTTTGAGTGCCTTTAGACTTGCAGTCATCAGTGGCAGGTTCTCTCGCCATCGATAGTTTTTGGGAATACATCAATGTCCCCTGATCGATGGATCCTCTCAAGTGTTCGACCTCAACACATTTATTCACACTTGTTAGTTTTCACTCTAGTACCTTGATTCCCATTTTCATTATCGGTGGGTGATCTTGCATCTGTTAATGGTATACATCAATGACCGGTAATTAGATGATGGACTACTATGTTTGACCTCGACACCTCTATTCACATAGTAGGACATGTAATCGTAGCGGTTTGTGTAGAAGACCTTCCAGATTGGTGGCATCTCTTATATTCTACCTCCTTGATCGTGCCAGTGTTCATGAGATTTCAACTCTCGTGACTTGATTCCAGTATATGTCAGACATTTCCAGCTATTATGGAGATCTTGATCCATTATATATCTTCAACCATTATGGAGATGATGGTCCTTTGTATATCTTCATCATGGAGATTCTGATCTATGTATATTGTACGTGGTGATGACCACTTATGTGATATTTTGTATCATGCCTATTCATGGCCATTGTGCTCTTGTGTATCTGGGACTGCTCTATGTTTTTGCAGTTATGTGCGGCGTTGTATCATTGTACTATGCTGATTGGGTGGCTGGTCTTCCATTTTAGATCCTTCATCACTCCACTTATAGGATGGACTTATAATGTATTTAGGCCATTGTATGATCCCTCTGACCTCACACATTAGGGGGCATCTGTTATAGCTTATTTTACCACACCAGGTGAATCACACTTGTATGGCCTTCCCCTGTCCCGCTGCAGACTCCTTAGACCCCTTGGAGCATTTTTTTGTCCTTTTATGTTTCCTAGACCATCCCTATAAACATGTGAAAATTCATAAACGCGACTTTTAAACCCCTAATCACGTATATACGTGGGTCTGACCCCTAAAACCGTGTACATCAGGATGTGTACAAAATCCAAATCCTTTTGGAGTTTTCCTTGACATGGATCCGACTCACTTGACTCCTAGCCTTCCATATTCCTTGAGATCACTCGGATTCGACCTTTCATTACCCCTTTGAAAAGCTATATAAGGAACTCTTTGATACATTGAAGGCATATGAGAGAAGTGAGAGAAAAGAAACTATAGTCCATTGTTGCTGGAACTTATGCTTGAGTCTACATCCCTTTGTCCCTTGGATCACTTTTGTGTTCTTCCCAAGCTTGCCTTTTTCTTGTGAGCTTGCTATCGAGAGATGGAGGATTGAGGTGGTGGAGGCCCAAGTGGGGGATTCAGTTTCTCCAATTCGCAAACGTGCCGACAGAGGTTGTATCCATTGTAATCTCTGATTTTATATTAATAGAAATATCTTTTCCTATCCAATAATGTATGTTTGAATGAATATTTTATCCATGGGATGATTTCAAATGCTTATACATTGTTGAATATATATGCTAGAATATATCTAACACAAATATATATAGTATGCTTGTCTTGTTTACTTATTGTTGAGGAAGTGATTTATCAATTCAAGCTGAAGTTGGAAAGCTCAACGGGGATCTACTTCAACCGTTTGGAATAAGGTATGAGGTCTGATCCTTTAGTGTTAGATATTTGATTTCTATTGCATATTGGAAAGGATTGATTTCTGGAGTCAAGCTGTTTGTTGTGGTACCCCAAGCCATAGGAATTTCTCTCCGTAACATCAACATTGTTAAGCATAGGTCGAGGGATGCAAATGGATATAGGGGATGCAAGAAATTGCAAGATATGTGGCTTGATAGACCCGGGAAAGATGAGGGAAAGCATAATGAAGGAAAATTCACGCAGGCATTGGTTTAAAATGTGATCTGTTCGAACGGTTGAATGATCGCGAGTAGAAATTTAGCACGTTAGAATGATCATTGTATCATGCAAATATCTTGAATCATGTGCCATCATAAAAATGCTCGTGTTGGTGAATTTGTATGGTTATGATATATTCAACCATGTCCAAAGTAAACCTTGGATAGGTTGAATGTAATTTTCATCATGATGAGATTATAAGCATAGGTTTATTTTTCGAATGTTTCTGCCAGTTTGTTAGCAGGATGGGTGGTGCTTACAACACCACTAAGTGATTTAATTGTAAAATAAGTCACAAACTTGCATGAAATAAATAAAGTCACACTAACTCTTTGCATAAAAAAATAACAAAATACTGAAAGGCAATGGGTTTGGGGGAACTAGTTTTAGTGTATCTACCTTTTGAATCTCTAGATCTATTAATAAAAGCAAATCTAAGATTAAAGAAGAACTTAATTGAATTACTACTGCTGCTAGGTTTTGGGGATGCCTGCTATAATAGATGTGCAGGTTCTTACCTCTCATCTTACTGCTCACTAGTCACCAGCCTATCACTAAGTTTCAGAAGGAAAATTCTACCTATTTCTAACTTTTGTAATAAAATTCTACCTTTCTACAACTCCCTGGCAACGACGCCAAAATGTTGGGTGTTTTATTGTCTTAATGAATTCACCAAATATTTAATTTATCGACCAGGGTTTGTAAACTTGGAGTTGACACAAAATATATGCTAAGGTAGAAGGGTACCTAGGATATTGTAGAAATATTTTAATAATGAAAAGATCGAAATATATTTCAAAATAAAAAACTGAGTCAAACTTCATAAATACAGCTACTAAGTTAATTAGACTTGACCAAAACCAATAGATCAGAGTAGTATTAATCTATACTACTCTAATCTATGAACAATAACTGAAAAGATATAAACAATACTATTCTAAGAAACAAGACTTGATCAAAAGTAAACTACTCTTTATAGTGAAGCCTATTGATCAATTATTCAGCTTCTAATCTAGGAATTAGAAATTCTATGAACAAGCCTCAAAACCCTATCAATGAAATGATTCAACTTATAACTAACTATATGAAGACATGAAATTATATTATTCGAGGCAAGATTAGAACTACTTAATATACCTAATAAATTTAATAGTTAAACTATACACGCATTTAACAAATACTCAAAACTAAGCTAAATTATCTAATTCCATTCACCTTTAGTATTTTGAGGATATGTGTCAAATGTGACAGGAACTGGAGAAGGTATATCGAAATGAATTTCAAAGGTTAGAATGAAACTGAATGAAATTAAATCTAATTTAACCTCTACAAAGAGATGTAAGCTAAAAAGTGTCCAATTACAAGTGATTGTAAACATTGTAATATATTCTTTATTCATGAGAAAACGACTCTAGTTGTGCTACTTAAGACTGATTTGAAATGAGATGTTATTATTAATTGATCTATTAATCAAGAAACCAAGAACATGTATTTCTAATGACTACTTTGAAGTTGGAGGTATGTTATCCTATAAAGGTAAAGCGTGAAACAAATTTAAGGAAATATAAGCATATGCAAATGACTTGGAAAAAAATGTAATCTAGAAGCAAGTAGAAAACATAATAAAGATATTTTATTTCTCAAACAAGTCCCATCCTATGAACATCTTGATTAACTATGTGAATGGAAAAAGCAAATCCTATGCTTTAACTAAGAAACCATAAAAAATATTGTGCTTTGGAGAATGAAATTACTTAATAAAAATGAAGTAAAATAAGTTAAGGATGAAACTGACAGGTTCTAGATTAATAATAATTTCGGAAATCAGATATAAAAGATCAAGTCTAATCCAAGTTCGAAAGTAAACTAAGGCAAAGTTAAAGAAACTAACAAAAACTAAGGATGAATATGAAGGTTTAATTGAACTCTATATGGTGTAGATCAAGGTCCTAATTACATGTATAAATGCTACTCAATTACAAGAAATGATTAGAATTCAAAAATCCAAGAAATTGAATATTAAATAAGCATAAAAACAATGCCGAAAATATTAAAGTCCGTATGAAAATCTGGATGACAGTCTCAAAGACAGTTTGAATGACAGTCCAGATGACATAAAACAATATAAAATAAGAGAATAAGTAGACTAAATGATCTAACGCTAGATAGTTTATGCATATGAATCTGCACTGCAAGGAAAGCAGTAAATAGACTGTTTAAAGATGAAATAACAAGAAGCAACTTATACTAATCATTATCTAAGGAAATAAACTATATCTATTGCATAATAAAACAAGGCTGAAACATAAGTGAAACTAATCTATAGCTATTGGAAAACAATCAAAACTAACTCTATCTATAGATTGAACTTGAAACATTAACTAGTTAACTATATCTAGTTACAAATGAAAATACTGAAAGAAAACTAAGAGAAACTATGCATGACTGGTCGTTCTAGATTATGAAAATGTAATTTATATTAGCAACATGAAATAAATTATAGGAAATAAAACAACATCTACAAGAAACCAAGTTGAATACATGTACTAAAAAATAAAATATTTACTTGTAGAAAAGAAATACATAATATACACAAAAACCTTTGGTTGTTGAGGGGCCCTTCTCAGCAATCAGGGATTTGAAGCTAACTTAGCTCAATCACCAACATAACCTAAATAGCTAAAAACCAGAAACTTCCATTAACTTAAAAAGATTACAAAGCGTTTTGTAACTCAACGTTTCTATGCATAAAATTACTGTTGTGTTTCTCCACCAGAGGTGTCTTTATATAAGTTTTACAATAAGAGGGAAGGTATACCCTTTCAGTGGTTGACCTCTCTAAAAATAGAGGTCTTAATTGCTATAGAAACAACTCAGAACAACACATTGGCTGGCTTCCTAACTCCACGAGCGTTGGTTCTCCTTGATGCGAGCAGCTGTGTGCTAGTTCCCTTTGACGTGGGAAGAGGATGTGTTGTTGAGATGGGAGGACATGAATGCATATATGCTAGAATGAATGATCATGAACCACGAGGGACACGTTACCAATAGAACCCATGTCATGGTTTTTGTCTTTATTGCTTCGGAATATTCCAACCAATGGATCTAATGGTGCAAACGGAGGGCTGAACAATGGTCCAAATGTGGATGGGCATCTTCAGCATGAGCATGCATTTGAATGAAGTTCCGAATGACAACCACAACCTATAGAACAAAAAATATAGGCCAAGCAGGTATAGAAATATGAGATAATTGTCAATAAACCATAAAATGATGATATTTAATCAAAATTCAAGTGATATGTAAATAATTTCATACCCCAATCTGATTGACAGTCTGAATGGAAAGAAGTATGGATTAATTTTCCAAAAATTACAAAAGTAGTTCCAACAGAGAACGTTTAATGGCCAAAAACGATGACAAAAATGGACATCAACACAACTTAATTTACAAATTTCCATGTTATTTTAAATATCAAAATGTTAAGAATGCACATTATTCCAATTCATAATGTAATTTGAAAGTGAATAATCCATTGAATTAAAACATATTGGGACATGTTGCTAGGTTATAGACTTGAATGACCGTTCAAGGATACATACTCTCTGGAAGAGATGAAGGAGTATAGGGTTGTGGATGTCATAAACACGATTTAATTGAGAAGCCACTAACTAAGAGTCTAGGAAGAAAATCATATGATTGACACCATGAGAGGAAGATTCAGTCAACAATCCTATCACTGCATGATATTTAACAATATTATTAGTAGATGGACCTAGGAAAACTCCCCCTGAACTAAGTAGGTCATGGGATTGGGAACAAAGTACCCAAGATGCTGAAGCAATATTTAGGGTATGACGGCTAGAACCATCCAAAAATCCATAGAAATAAGCCATCTGCAGAGTCAAAACATGATAGGGGATAAAAATTTATTGATAGGACAAGATTCAAACCACACCAAAACAATCAAACCATGCCAAAAGTTAACTATACATAATTGTAGAAGGTACCAATGCAAAAATTCTTAAGCATAGTTCCTCTTTAGGTAAATCCCATTGCGAGCATTCCCAAAATGTATACCATCATAATCTACTATCGCATAGCCCCCTTTTTCAAAGAATCGACTTATGACATAGGGACCATACCACATTGACTCGAATTTACCTTTTCCCAACTTGTCATGTTTATGATCATAGGTCAAAACAAGATCGCCTTCATTGAACACTCAAGGTTGAGATGACTTATCATATTAGTCCTTGATACACTTCTTATGTGACTAATTAGCAAGAGAATCATCTCGATGCATTTAATCAAGGTTATTGAGATAAACAAAATGTTCTTCATCAACCGAGGTGTTGGGAAAAAGTTTCACAATTAGATTCAAAGGTGGGATCTCACATTCGATAGGTAAAACAAATTCTAGTCCATAAACTAATTGAAAAGGTGTAAATTGAGTCTTTGTTTTTATAGTGGTCCTATATTCCCATAGCGCTGAAAACATAGTCGAATTCCAGTTTGACTTATGATTTCCCACCATCTTATGAAGCACAAATTTCAAAACCTTGTTAATGGATTCAACTTGGCCATTAGCTTTCGGATAATAGGGAGTTGAATTTTCATGGAGAAATCCCAACTTGAAATGTAACTAGGTCATCATTTGATTATGAAAATGAGACCCATGATCAGTGACTATGGACTGAGGAACCCCAAAAATAGAAATAATGTGTTTAAATAAAAAGAGAGTGGAATTCTTACCGTCCTCGACATATGTAAGAATTGCCTCATCCCATTTAATGAATTAATCAACAGTTATAATGACCTAACCATGCCCCTCAAACGAGGTAGGATTACAATGTATAAAATCAACCCCCCATTTTCTAAAAGGGCCAATGACAATGGTGGGGTGTAAAGGATCTAGGTGGGTTCGCTTTCTAGGGTAAAAAAGTTGACAGGGTGGACATTTATGAATAACATCATGAAAATATTTGAAGATCGCATGCCAGAAATAGCCAACATAAAGGATTTTTTGGGCTATATCCATCCCAGAAATATGACTGCCACATGCTCTTGAGTGGCAATAATTCAAGATCTCTTCAACCTATTAATGGGTAAATCATTGTCATAAGATGGATTCGATACCACGTTGATACAGAGTTTCATTGATAATGAAATAATAATTTGCATGATGTTGGATGCGATGATGATCGTATAGAGACAAATCGAGCTGAAGGTGTTGAGTTTGGAGATATACAATGAGATATCTATACCAAGTATTTGTCATGATAATACGGAACAAAAGCTCATCTGGAAGTAATTCAATGGGATAAGTTTCCATATTAGTTCCTCAAAGATGAAGTACTTTTTAGATGTATATTTTGCAACTGCATGTCAAATTTTAGTAGGATAACTATCAAACAAGAGTATTTTCCCCCTAGTACCTGATAAGTCAGAATATAGTACATGGGATTTAAGCCCGCGATAACACTAGTTGTGCAAAACAAAATGTAATGAAAGAAACAGTGAACAACTATGATTGTGGCCAAAGATAACTTCTCAACATGTGAATATCGTGTTTCATAATCCAATAGACTATTTCTCAAATATTAGATCACATGCTCTTGGCCATTTTGATCTTCTTGCACTAAGACCATAATGGTAGTAGTGGCATTTGTAATATATAGAAGGTAATATTTCGAATAGTTTGGAAGAGGCAATACAGTTGAATGCGTAATTACATATTCCAGGTTATTGAAAGCTTATTGATCTAGATCATCCCAAATGAATATAGTGTTATTGTTCAATAAACTCATATATCCATTTGTTTTTTTATGCAAAATTACATACAAAATGGTGCCGAAAGTTTTCCTTCCCTTGGAAAATTTGAAGTTCAATGATATTGTTGGGTGGGGGTAAGGACACAATGGCTGAAATTTTCAAAGGTTCGATATGAATACTATCCTTGGAAACAACAGGCCAAGAAAACACCTCATATCCACACAAAAAAAAATTTATGCATATTAAGGAGAATGTTATAGCGGTGGCATTGAAGGAAAACGACTCTAATATGTCCAAAATGATATTCTCGTTGTTGTGAATGAGCAAGCAAGTCATCCAAATAAGGTTCCATTGTATTCTCAGTATCATGAGAATCATGGGACATGGCTCATTAAAATTTGAATCCACTATTCTTTAATCCGAAAGGAATTTTATGATACACAAAAGTTCCCGATGGGAAAATGAAAGTAGTATGATGTTGATCGGCATGAAAGATCTCAATCTGATTGTAGCTGGAAAATCCATCCATAAAGGAAAAAATAACGCTTCTGTCATAGTTGTCAATAGTCTGATAGATATAGGGGGTAGGTTAGTTGTCTTTAGGACAAGCCTTATTAAAATTCCTAAAATTGATGCAAATTCTAATAATTACCTATTTCTTCATGACATGAACAATATTAGACACTCATTTAGTCAATGACATGTGGTAGATAAAAAAAACCTTCTAAAGTTTTTCAACTTTGGCTTTGATAGCTGCGACTTTTTGAGGGTGGACCTAATGAATTTACTTTCTAATAGGTTTCATGATTGGACAAGTCTTGATATCATGGACAACAATTGATGGATCAATACCATGAATTTCCTCATAGCTCCAGTAAAATACATCTCAAAACTCTTTAAAAAGGGTCATATAAATTCCAATTTCAGCTACTGAATAGTTCTGGCTTATGTGAACATGTTCAACAATTTCTTACTTCACCAATATGTCTATGGGGATAGTTTGAGTAACATTATGCATGTTTCCTTTAGAATCAACACCTTGCATGAAAGCATGCGATTGAGGATTTTCAACGATATCGAAAATAATGAATGACACAAAATCAGGTTTTACAAAATTCAAATTGGAAAGTAAAAAGGATCTATGGTGATGATATTCCCATGGAAATTCATCCAAACTCATAATTTCCATGATGGAATCATACGAAGGAAAAGTATGCAAGAGATAATCGATAGGAGGGGGAGGAGAATCTAACCAATAAGGCAAACAATATGGGTATAATGCTACCGAATGGTGGTCATTGATATAGGAATCAAAAGTGGATTATATGGCATCATAAAGTGCTTCAAGAGGACTCATAGAAGTTGCATAAACAATTTTTTAACCTTTTGACATGTCATTGGTGGTTGAGGATATCAAATTCATTGTGGAAACTTGAGATGTAGACGGGGATAATTAGACGGAAAGACTCCCATAAGAGAAATTCCTTTGAGAATCCCGACCCCTACATTATAATATTGAGGGGGTGAATTCCCTAATTCAGGAACATTGTTTGTTGCGGTGGAAGTAACATCCAGGGAATAAAAATCGAGTTGGTCAATAGTTACAATATTTCCTTTGTGGGGAAATTGGAGGAAATGAAATACCGATCAAGTGACTGTAGTCATGGAATAGAACCAATTCCTTCCCAATAAAAGGTTGTAATATAAAGGAACCTTGACCACCTCTACCTATAGTAGATACGTTCTTTCCCCCTATTTCAATGGATAATTCCAGTAGCAAATCATAGGGTTGAAAACCTTGTTCGTCAAAATCTTTTAATGTGGTAGGTAAATGTTTAACTTCAAGAGAACCAATGGATCTCCAACAACACATGGATATCACCGAGGTGGAGGCTCCTTCATCCAATATATTACGATGAACCTTCCTTCCTACCAATCACTTTGGTCACAATAAGAAAATCAAGTTGGTGAGATAACCTCGGTTTAAAGTTTTCCAAATCAAAGGTAATATTGTTTGAATTCTCTAGATCTAAATCCCCAAGAGATGACAATAAGATTTTATGTTGAGAAGGACAATATTGGAGTACTTCCAAAGTAGAAATGACACATGGTGACTGATCCATATCTTTGAAAATATTATAAAGTTGGGAAGATCTAGCACTAGGATTAAACACCGACTTACAGATTGTACTCTTTGAATGACACAAAATTGTGTCAGGAATCGGTTTTTCAATGGTTAGAGGACTAGTAGAAGGAGAAAGGGATGGAGAAGGAGACCTATCATAAGGAGCACCTTCATCCTTTTTCTTTTGAGAATTTTTATATGTTTGTGCTCTCATAGCTAACCCAATCATTTCAGCGAACATAATCTTTATTTATTCCATAGCAGAAGAGGTACCATGTAAAGACACATGTTCTGTAAAATTTTGTTGTGATGGGAAACGGTCATTTAACACTCCTGGCATGATATTATTCTTTAAAAACTTATTAATATATGCATGTATGGGACACTCTTTAGTGAAGTGATCATCACCACACAAGAGGAAGGGATACTTAGCTTTCTGTTTAGGTTTTCATTCATTCTATGAAGTCAAAGTCTTTGGATTCTCTTGGTGATTTCTAGGTTTCTTGGATTTGTTGGGATATTATTAAATCCACTCATAACTTAGGATAAAATATTTAATCATTATTTGATTAAATTCATACCCAATAGCTAATTAGTTGGCACCCACTTGCACCTTAAAGTCAACACATGCCATCTATACTCCAATAATTCTTTATTTCTGATTTTGGGTTGATCTTAACCAATTTATCGACTCCTAGAGTTAGTAATTGTGCTTTCCTGTAGATTATCCCTTATTATTCTTTTATCCATATTTTTTGTGGATAAGGTAAAGCTAGTTAACTCAAAAACTGGTAGCTTTTGTTTCCCCCATCCTCCATTATTTTCTCTCCATATTATAGGATTAGCAAGTCTTTCCTTCACTCATCATCACTCACTCATGCTATTGCTAATTCATGAGGTCCTTGATATATTGGGAAAGTGCTTTAGCCACCTATGGGGATTTATCATAATTAGTAAGTATGGTTTATGAGCTAGCATGAGTTGTCTTCCATCAACTATATTTTCCTTTATAAGGATTTATTACATATGTAATAATATCAATTATCATTATTGATAATTCATTAATGTGTTTTCATTATTAATTCTTCTTCTCTCTTTATGCTAATTCTTTGCAATTCTCTACGAGGTTAATTGTGTGCCTAGATCCTTAGCTTGTTTATGAAATTCCCTATTCCATCAAGGATTTATAATTTATACATGGTATCAAAGCTCGTGATATTAAAGCTCTACATGATATCAAGATTATTAGTTCCTCTTCTTGCTCCATTCACAAGCTACTCATAGTGGAAATTGAAGATGATTTCATCTCTAAGGAGACAAGGTGTCTATGAGATATCTATTGGAGCTGTGAAGAATCTTATGAAGATCCAAGTGACTGGCTAAATGAATGTGATAGAGAATTTGGAGGTATATATATAGCTAATTCTTGAAGCATGTGCTACCTTATTGATTATGCTGAATATCCAAAGGATATATGGACAACATTGGATAGAGTTTTGGGAAAGCACAATGAGGATCCTTCTAGCAATGTAGAGAGTGCCTATAGATACTCAATGATTTCTCTCTCTCGATATGTCTTTTCCTCTACAGTCTCTAATGAATTTGATCATGATGAAGAAGTTTCTCATACAAATCTTGTTGCTACTACTCTTTAAGATTCGAATGCCTCCTCTTTCAATCAAGAAGCAAATATTGAAGAGCCATCTTTTTCTATGTCTCTTGAAGTTGAAGATATTGATTCATCTTATTATGATGATGTTGATGAAAAAGAAGTGACTAATGGAGATTCTATTTCTATTGATGATTCACTCACACATTTAGTGTTCTCTATGTCTTCTATCATGGATTCTGATATCCATATGCAAGACCTTTCACACTTTGTGCATACCTCTATCCTTGATGGTGCACAACCCAGTGAATTCCAGGATGTTTTCTTAGCCATATCAAGTTCTTTTAGTTTCTTCCTACTTACCATAATTTATCCCATTCACTTCACCTTTGTTCTTGGCATTAATCCTTAGAGCCTCATTCAATATTTTAAGCATCTCCTTCCTTCCTCCTTTCATAATTCTACCACAAAGGATTCGTTATCAATGTATTACCATGATTCTTCTAATATTCTTATATGTGTTATTTTGGATTCCTTGGAAGCTAGATCAACCTATGGTTTCCATGCATTATAAAAATCTGATCCTATGCCTTCTCTATGTTCCTACATGATCACTTGCACACATCCTCTCTGTGTAAATGAAGATGGAGACGTTATACATTCACTTGGACAATTATCTCACCTATCTGGAGC
Source organism: Pseudotsuga menziesii (assembly GCA_001517045.1). Taxonomy (NCBI): domain Eukaryota; kingdom Viridiplantae; phylum Streptophyta; class Pinopsida; order Pinales; family Pinaceae; genus Pseudotsuga; species Pseudotsuga menziesii. The sequence continues at coordinate 108,839 of LPNX010643448.1, forward strand.
TAATTTCATCTCTACTGGTTCAAAGTTCAAGTCATATCACCATCTTGGATCTGATTACAAGTCTCAATATCCTTTAGTATTTTTTTCACATCATTGGATCCTAGTTGTTCCACATGTTCCCAGTTTCCATCTTGCAGCTATTTATGTTTTTGATCCAGGTGAGTAGATTTATCTTCTTCCCAAGAAGAAGATTCCTCCAGACATCAACATTTAGTTTGGAGTAGCAGCAACACAAACAGTTCAACATTTTTGGTATTTCTTTTCATGTCCTTTCCTGAGGGAATATTTTCCCCATGTGGTTTTTCCTATTTCCACATCTTTTTGGATACGAATAATTGTTAAAGGGTGACCATAGAATTGTTGTTGGGCCCTATATACACCTATATTTTTGACATACCATCATAAATTAAAACTTAAAGGGGGGTGTTGGGATATTATTAAACCCACTCATAACTTAGGAAAAATCATTTAATTATTATTTGATTAAATTCCTACCCACTAGCTAATTAGTTGGCATCCACTTACACCTTAAAGTCAACACATGCCATCTATACCCTAGGAATGATTTATTTCTGATTCTAGGTTGATATTAACCACTTTATTGACTCCCATAATTAGTAACTACACTTTCCTGCATATTCTGCATTATTATGCTTTTATCCATCTTTTCTGTGGATAAGGTAAAGCTAGTTAACAAAGAAACTAACAGCTTTTGTTTCCAACCCATCCTCCCTTATTTTCTCTCCATATTCTAGGATTATAAATTATTTCCTTCACTCATCATCACTCACTCATGATATTGCTAATTCATGAGTTCCTTGATAGATTAGGAAAGTGACTTAGCCACCTATGGGGGTTTATTGTAATTAGTAAGTCTAATTTATGAGCTAGCATGAGTTGTCTTCCTTCAACTCTAGTTTCCTTTATAGGTATGTATTACCTATGTAATAATATCAATTATCATTTATTGATCATTCATTAATGTGTGTTCATTATTAATTCTTGTTCTATGCTTATGCTAATTCTCTGCGATTCTCTGTGAGGTTAATTGTGTGCCTAGATTCTTAGCTTATTTATGAAATTCCCTATGCCATCAAGGATTTAGAATTTGTACAGGATTTAACTTTACCCTTCATTTTGTTCCCAAGCGACTGGGAGGATTGAACTGCATTCACCTCGACGAAAACAATAGGAGTTGAATTTGTTTTAGGAGAAGAATAAATCTGTTGGTTAGTGGATTTCACTGTATATTGGGGTTGAATTGAAACTACAACATCATCTAAAGGATGTTCTGAAGTTGGCTTGAAGGGATCCATTTTGGGACGAGGAGTGCAAGGGATCAATTCATACAAATTTCTTGACTAGGCATAAACCAAGTCCAAATATTGTGCATGGCTAATAGATTTCTCCTTGCTAGCAACACCTCCCATGGCCACATCTCTGGATATGGGGGGAAACTATGACTTACTGAACCAATAAACTAAAAACTGATCTGGAATAGGAGATTTTCTTAGCCTCTGTTGCCTCCTCCACTGATGAATGTGATTAGATGTGGGAGGGGGTGCTTTTTTAGAGAGAAGTAAAAAGGTCAGTATCAGTCTCATAACAAATAGGTAGCTAAAATTATGTATGAAAAGTCATCACCAAAGAGCTAAAGTCTAAAAAAGAGTGTTGCAATAGTTCGATATACCAGTTTGCTGCCATACTAGTTGACATTTTCTGGAAGATCCATAGATGAATAAAATCATCCATCAAGGATTAGGATGAACACCATAGATGGTAGGTCATTACGTGGCTCTTAGGATATTCACATTGTTTTCCCTCAAACTTTAGAATGTGTTACAACAACTTAACTGGAAAAGTTATCCAAAAAGGTTCATGTAAGATGGGATCATTTATAAATTTTGTTAAGTTAGTCAAACCCAATGTTGCCCAAAATGGGAGTTTCCTATTTGGTTGAAGGTAGTTGTAATACTGATACGACATGGGAATCCTAGTGGGGCCATAGGCCAGTTAATCTTGTCCATGGTATCCCACATATTGTTGGTAGTTGAGAATGTCTTGCCCTACTAAAGGATTACAAGTGTTAGGGATGACTTGGGGTCCTTAACTAGGTTGTCTCCATTAACTTGTAACACCACCTAGGTAAGATACATACAAATGGTTATTGTACCGATCCCCATTGTAGTACTCATTAACAATATAAGGCTATTGAAGTTGAACCAAAGTGAATACAAGTGGTTTTTAAATAGGAATATAACCACTAGTTCCACTAGATCCTACAACTAGAGGCGTGGTTCTTGAAACATTATGAAAAATGGGTACAATGACCTCTAGTTGTAAGGGATGTAGAAGGCAAAGACTGAATTCCAACTACATCAGGAAAAATCATTGAAGGCATGGAATAAATTCTCAATGAAGTATTCAAAGCCATATTTGGGGAAGACTATGATATTTCCATGAGAGTGGTGTGTGTAATAGAGTGCACACTAATTCTAGCAACTGCATGAGAAGGAGGATCATTAGCCACAACTTACTAGAAGGCATGTTTAACAATCTACCAAGGAGATGAATCGACAAAAGATAAGGAAAATATATTCTAGTGGTAGGAGTTAACTTTATTGAAGAGAAACTAGTGGTACTAGTAGAACCAAATTAAAAAATAGCTTGGCCTAAAGTGGTTTCCCAAAATGGAGCAGTTGGACCCAACATAGTAGCAACTAGATTGTCTGGGTTGGGTTGGTTGAACAATGATCCTGTGGAAGTATGTATAGAAAAATATGGATTTTGGGAAGAGGGTTGTTCCATTATTGATGGCAATGAATAGTCAGTGATAGGAACATTTATAGAGAGAGAAAACTCCCCTTATTCTTTCATCACAGGAACTCCTTCCAATTCTAGAAGAGATCCACTTCCTGCATCAAAATTAACATACATCTCTTGGTGCATAGGAGATTGGGTTGTATGTTTTAAAGGATATTATGGAAATAATTCTTGTATTTGACTGGGTCATATACAAGATATTAAGCTAGCTTGATAGGTCAAACTGTTTCTAAAAAACCTCTAACTAAATTAGACAAAAAAAGGACTACTCAAACTAAGTCAACAAACAAACATGTGAGAGGAGTGGATTAAAGGTTTGGATGTTCATAAGATTTGGAAAACTATCATAACTCATGATATACCATAGGGTTCAACAGTAGAGGGAGAAAAGGAGGATTGGGAATATACCCTTTCTTGAATACCCGACTACCTGGATGGTACATGTGTAGTATCTCCCCGAGTGTTGTTCTCGGTGTACTATGATGATAAGATGACAAAAATGATTTTCTCAAATTGTCTCATGATCCCTAATGTTGTCTCCTGATATACGCAAGGTACGTGGGAGCTCCAATCTATAGTAGTATTCTCTAATGCACAATCGTATGAAAGGGGACTTCTGATATATCGTTGAGTACATGGACTACCTTTATATATAGCACTAGGGTATGTGAAAGGTCGTTTAATATACCAACATGTACATGGAAGAACCACACAGTCCCCGAGATGCAGTGCAAGCATATAATGAAAACTCCTACGCTTAAAGACGTCATAACACGTATCTAACCTATCACACCTTGCTGAAACTTTTAACCTAGGCTACTGCTTTAATTTTATCTGAACGGTTAGGTGAATGCATGAGGTGAATATCTGACTAATAAACCATGCAAGTATGAAAATGCAGATCATTCACTTTATCATTTAATGGATGCCCTACCTAAGAGAGGAAAAGAGGTTCAATTTTTCTTTAAAACACAAAATAAATCACAAAAAATGAAATAAAGATGCTACATGTTCCATTCCTAATGCAAGAAAAACAAATTCTTCTACTTCAATTGAAAAGAAATGAGATCTCTAATGAAGAACTAGAAAAGATCAGTACAAATTTTTGCACAAAATATTTCAATTTTTTTTAACCAATGCAAAGATGAAATAAATGCAAAATTATTTTGTTCTTTTCATTATAACAAGAAGGAAAACCACAAAATGAATGCTTTAGAGTCTATGAAACTAATCAAGGGTCGCTCTCTATACAATTTTTTATGGATTTAAAAAAAATTTGTAAAAGGAAAGGCACAAAAAAGTATTTTACAACTAACAAATAACAAATGAAAAAGATATTTTCTTTTTCTTGTCAAAGATAATGAATATAAGAGAGCTATTAAAACCAAATTATTTTCAAAACGCCAACACTCAATCAAATAAAACTATGGAGCTTCACGGAACAAAATCAATCACAATTATTAAAAAGAGAAGCAAATCAAGAGTAAAATCACTTCTTGAATTCAAACAATTACTGTGACTATCAGAACAACACTTTTGAAAACTAAAATATGCATCTAAGAATCAAACTACAAATTGGACTTCAAAAAAATTACCTAGTAGCACGTGTTGTTGGGTTAAACCAGAGCGTTAGAAATCTAGTACTGTGCCTTACAAACATAGACAAAGAGGTGGAACCACTTAGTATTAACAGGAAAATGGTGGTGGCATCGAAGGTTGTACTAAGGAAATCGTGGTAGCCATACTTAGTACACAATTTAGGTGCGGTGGTCCAATTTGATATTTAAGAAAAAATGGCAAACGAATAAGTCAGTTAAAGCATAAAATATGAGTCGTAAATGTAAACTGGAAAACCCAGTGAGTCAAAGCATGAATATTTGAAGGTGAGAATAGGCATATCTATCAAATTAGAAGTAGATTTATCAAATCAAAAGCATATCTATCAAATGAAAAGAATATCTATCAAATTTGAAAAGAAAATGAAAGTTCCAACCTACTCAAATACTAAGAATCCTTCACCAGTATGGTATCCAACTTTGTTTGACGAAAACTATTTAGTCTATGAAGAAACCATACTATTTCCATAGTCCAAATGGTATGGATCTACAACAAAGGAATCAAAACAATGTATCCTATCCATAGGCTTTAAAAACACTTGAAATTCAAGATTTGTTACCGTGCAATAAAAGTGACCCTTGTCTCATGAATTCCGTTACAATCAACTGTACCTACAAAATAATGAAACAGATAAGATACAAGAGGTGAAAAAAACAAGATAATTCAACATTCTATTCTAATTATCAAGTAGAAAAGAAATGAATAACTCATGTTAACACAAATTATTCATGGGAAACGGAAACCTATTTGTATTAATAGAAAATGGGAAGAAAAATACAACCAATCCTTGATGTTGAGAAGACTTCCCTATGAGCACATTGCCTATATGCCTCACCTAACTCCAATGCATCAAAGAGTCTAACACTATTTTTCCAGCATTTGGGTGCTCTCATTCTTTTATTCCTCTCTTAACCATGAGGGAAAGGGTGCATTTAAAGCCCAAAATGGATAGGGTAAGTTGAATATTTTAGGGAGAAGGTCAAGGGATCATCCCATGGATGGAGAAATTCAAGTTCCACATGTCCAGATTCTTTGGGATGAGGCTCCATGAGGGTTTCGTCTAGAAACTTATGAAGATATCATGTTTTTTTCATTTTTTGTAAGAGCACCACACTTTGTATAAGGGCAAGGAGAGTTTCTAAGGGGTAATGCCTATTGCATGAAGTCAACAAATGGAAGCACCGCACTTTGCAATTGTGCAAGGGGCGTTTCTCACTTATTAGTTCCTCTTGTTAGTGGACAAGGTGTAGTGGTGGCTCAAAATATGGAAAAACAAAAGTAAAAAATATTCCTTGTTTCATTTCTTCCATTCAAACTCCAAGGGAATGGAGAAAACACCGAGGTACCTATCTCATGATCAGGATGGTGATGATAATTAGGTGTAGAAAACAAAGGATTCAATCCTCCATCATTTAGAAACAATAATAATTCCTATCAGCAAGAGAAAAGAACATTTAGACAAAAATCCAAGACCACCTATTGAATGTTTCACATGTAAGGGGAATCACTATGCCAACCAATGTCCACTTAACGAATGTATCCATAAAAATATTCAAGAATCCTCAATTGTTGGTGATGTTGGAATAAGTATTACAATGATCTATGCATCCCAATATGGTATACAATTTAAGCATCAGTCCCAAACGATGAGGTAGCATAAAAGAAAGCTTGAGACAATAAGTCTACTGTAGTTGGCTATAAGTACCAAGGGGAAGATCATATGATGTGTTGATTGGCATGGATTGGCTAGATGCACATCATGCCATCCTTAATTGTCATAACAAAACTTATAATTTTCTAGATGAATAAGGAAGTCAAGTGACAATGAGAGGTATACCCAGACCCATATATCTAAGACAAATCATAACTTTGTAGTTGACGAAGTGTTTTAGGAAATTTTGTCAGTTGTATGTAGCTCATGTGGAAGAATTGAGAGAAGGAAAAGAACCAGAATTACAAGGATAATTAATGTTACAAGAATTTGCATATGTATTTCAAGGATTTCCAAGAATTCCACCTAAGAGAGAGAGAGAGAGAGAGAGAGAGAGAGAGAGAGAGAGAGAGAGAGNCTAAAAACTGAGAAATCTAGAATTAAAAAAGTTGTAGATGCAGTTGGAAGAGATTTTGAATAAATCTTACATAATACCTAGTGTGTCACCTTTGGGAGATCACGTGTTGCTTGTAAAGAAGAAATATGGAACTCTAAGATTCAGTATATATTACATATAACTAAACAAAGAAACAATTAGAAACAAGTGTCCCCTTCCAAGGATTTATGACTTGTTGAATCATTTGAGAGGAGCCAAAGTATTCTCAAAGATATATATGATATATGGATATCACCAAGTCAGAATAAAAAATGAATACATCATTAAAACACAATTCAAGATAATGTATGGTTATTAGGAGTTTACAATGGTACCTTTTAGATTGATAAAAGCACCATGACATTCATCTGCCTGATGAATAAAGTTTTCATAAAGTATTTGGATAAGTTTGTAATTATGTTCTTAGATGGAATCCTCATATATTCCAAATTAGAACAAGAGCATGAAGAACATATAATATTGGTGTTGTAAGTAATTGGGAATAATTAGTTTTATTCTAATATCAGTAAATGCCCATTCTATCGGAGTATAATTTAGTACTTGGGACACATCGTATAAGAGGAATGCATCTCAGTGGATCTTGAAAAGATTAGAGCTATTATGGAATGGTTGACACCAAATAATGTAGAAGAAGTAAGGTATTTTATGGGGTTAACAGGGTACTATAAAAGTTTCATTACAGGTTTCTCAAAGTTATCTCATCCCATTACATCTTTATAGAAGAAGGGTGTGAAGTTTTAATGGACTTCCAAGTGTGGAGACAATTTTTAGAGACTCAATGAAATGCTTACAAGTGAACTAGTCATGAAGATTGCAGATCTTGATGAAATATTTTTACCATGCACTGATGCATGTAACAAAGGCATTGGTGGAGTGTTGACATAGAATGCCCATGTAATCAGTGATGAATCTAGAAATCTGAAATAATATGAAAAAAACTATAGCACTCATGATATGGAACTTGCAACTATCATTCATACATTGAATATATTCAGACACTACTTGATGGGTAATAAGTTTGAATTAAGGACTAATAATGATGGTTTAAAGTAATTGTTTGAGCAACCTACTTTGAATTCAAGACATATAAGGTGTATGGAGATACTATGTGGATGTGAGTTTGATATAAATCACATCAAAGGAAAGGAGAATAAGGTAGTTAATTCACTCTGTAGGAAGATGCATGTGGTGCATGTAGCATATATAAGTACCATTACATTGAGCTTGAAAGATAAAATAATTGAATATAATGTGATTATTACTAGTAGGTAAGATATGAATTGCAACAACATAAAATACCACAAATTTTTTATAATTATAGGTTGGGACAAACTCTGGAGATATCAGGAAGATGGTACTAAAATAAATGCATAATGTACATTATGTTGGGAATTTAGGCTATCAGACTCACAATAGAAACTATGAGGAAGTATTCCTATTATCCCATAATGAATAATGATGTTGTAAATCCATAGCCAAATGCATGGAATATCAGAAGGTTAAAGTGTAGCATCGACATCCAGCTGGTTTGTTGCATCCATTACCAATAACTGAATCGAAGTGGGATGTAGTGACAATAGATTTCATCACAATGTTTCTTAAGAAAAGACTACAAAGTAATTCCATAATGGTGGTGGTGGAAAATTTGATTAAATTTGCACACTTAATTCGAGTAAAGACAACAAATAAGACACCTATAATTGCAGACATCTATATGAAAGAAGTTTCTAGACTACATGGAATTCCAAAAGCTATAGTATCATATAAAGATGCAATGTTTACTTCTAACATTTGGAAAGGATTGTTCTAAGGATGTGGAACAAATTTGAACATGAGAAAAAATACCATCCTTGGATAGATGGTCAAACAAAAAGAGTTAATCAGGTGATTGAGGATACATTGAGAATGTATGTGAGGGATCAACTATCTAAGTGGGAAAATTATTTATAGTTGGGAGAGTTTTCTTATAATAATGGATATCATGCATCTTCGAAGATGAGTTTTGTGTAGGAATTGTATGGTAGAAAGTGCAATATTTCTATTAGTTAGGATAATTTGATGGATATAATTATTATTAGACTGGAATTATTGAAGGACATGTAAGATCATATCATTAGAATCAAGCAAAATTTGAAAGCAACTCAAGATAGAAAAAAAAAGTATGCCTATAAGAACAAAACTCACATGAATTTTAATGTTGGAGATCATGTATTTTTTAAAGTTAGACTCAAGAATATCTCATTGAACTTGGGAAACTATTCCAAGATAACTGCTAGATACTATGGACACTTTGAAATATTATCTAGGATAGGTTCGGTTGGATATGAGCATGGATTTCATATTTGCACTAAAGTGCATAATGTATTTCATATATCTTTGTTGAAAAAGTACATATCTGATGCTAATCATGTGATTGTTTGGGATGTGATCCAGGTTGAACCGGAAGGGGATTTTTTTGTACAACTAGTTTCCATATTGGGTAAAAAATTCAAGATGCTTAGGAATCGAGAAATTATGTAGGTAAAGGTCAATTGGACCTATTATAGTGATCAAGATGCTACATGAGAGCTATAAGATGCTATGATGGAAGGATACCCTCATCTTTTTTGAAATTTTGTATTCTGACATGTATGTAATTAGTATGAATGGAGGATGATTCACTGTTTTAAGTGTGGGGGGGATGTAATACCTTGATTATTAAGCCTTAGAAATATGTTATTATTTTTGTTTATTATTACGAACTAGGTGTCGACACTATGGAATTTTGAAATTATTTATTATTATTATTTAATAAAATAACTAGCTCAACATGGACAACTAACCATGATGGGGGGACATAGATTCCACTTGAGACGGGGTTGGGGAGTAGAAGTTGTTCCTCTCCCTAAAATTACTTGTTGGACCCTATTTTTATTTTTTTATGTTATGGATAAACTATTGAATTCTCTTTGATTATTGGTGGGCCTACTTTACTATTACACCCTCCTTAACCTCTAGTGATGCTCGCCATTCCCTCATGCACCCTCACCGGATATTTTTAGTGTGTACTCCTTGGAACAAAGTGTAACCACCTCCTTACTCTACCTTTCTCTATTTTTGGAAGGAATATCATGAATGAGTAACTCCTCTCCCACTTAAATTTGATTTGGATTCTAATCTTCACAGTTACCTCTATTGGAATATGAGTCACTCACTTGGGGATTCGAATGCTTATTTGTGTATTGGAATGAGTTTTCTCTCATTCTCTTCTCTAGTTTTTCTCTTGAGATATATAGTGAAGTGGAGCTCTCACTTGTATAGAAAATACATGCAGTCGAGTAGGATATTCATTGTATTGTATAAGATTGAAGGTCTTGTAATCAAGTTTGAATACCTTATAGCGGGGATTGAATATTGACTATGTACAACACAACATGAGTCCTTGTCCCATTATTTCTACCCATATGAATCTAGCACATGAATCCTGATGGTTGATGGTGATGTCCATAGGGACTTTTGTAGTGAAGGGAATCCCATTGCACCAAGTAGTGTAGATGGAAGGGAAAGTTTAGATGGACAAAGGTGTAGTGGTGGTTTCTAACAATGTGAAAAGGGTGCAACCATACGTTAATTTTCACCCAATTTTGATCATTTATTGGTTGTGAGACCTATTCTATTGCATCTAAAGTGACTTTTTCAATAAGGAATACTCTTTTTTTGTTGAAATATGTTTATGTATGTCTGAGATACAATTGTTTTTGTGTAAAAGTGTTCTTGGTGTTAATATGAGTGTACAATCCATTTTGGTTTGCAAGTACATGTCTCTTCTGGATCTATGGCCTCAAATCAGGGGTGAATGTCCTTTTGAAACATGCATTATAATGGCATGTCAAAGGATGGGTGGAATGTTTTTCGGTTGAATCTAGTTTCCCATTATTAAGATGAGAATTTTATTATATGATTATTTACTGTATTTTCAAAAACATATTTGGTTATGGATCTAATTTTCTTATGATCTGTATGGATGTAGGTGAAAACCATGATATATGATGTTATATGGATGGAGACTGACATATGTAATATCATATTTTGTTTAATTTGATATGGATATTGTTATCAAGGATATTGCACCTTCTGCAGACATGAGTTGTTCCTCTGGTCTGAATGGTTCAGATCCAAAACAAATGAGTGAACGAAAAAGGATGAAGACCTTCCCTGAATGTTATAGACACCTGGAATACTGCTTCGATTATGAACCTATGTACCTACAAACATATCAAAACATACAAGAACATCAAAGCTACCAGAAAATCATCTAGTTATCCATGCTAGTGACTAAGGAATCTAGCAACATGTACATGTGAAATCAAAACAACAGTAATGTGGGACAGAAATCAGCTTTGCATTAAGAATGTATGGAGAAGATTACAACCGTTGACTTAGTGTCGACAAGCCCCTCCACGAGACAAACACTTCATCCCCATAAGCTCCAACTTTGCTCTCTATGCTCTCCAAAGATTTGGACTAGGTAGTCAATCCAATAGCATAACAATACCTCTATAGTTCTCCCCCTCAACTATGGATATGAGCTTGTATTTATAAGGCTCAATGGATAGGAATAGTTGAGATAATTGTGGGTGAGGTGGCTCCAAGATCCTACCATGGGGGATCTCGAGCTCAAACTAACCCATAATGATAGGGATAAGGGAGGACATGAGGCTCAAGTTCTAGAAGCCTCAAGAAAATTCTCTTTTTTCCATTTTACCTAGGGTACTACTTTTGTTCCCTTATGACAGAGTGGTTTAGATGAGAACCGCTTTAAGACCAAATACCATAGGTGGTGGCACCGCTTCTCTATAACAGGATACAAGTGGTGCTGAGCAAGGTACCTCTCATCAGGCACAAGGTAAGTGCGGTGCTAGGTTTTTTTAAGTAGAATTGACAAACCGAGAAAATTTCCACTCCAAGTGTTGGGATTAAGGGCAAACATGGGAGTTAAGAGTCGCATCACATGATGGTGATGGGATTTAGGTACAACAGAATTCCCCCCAAAGCATGAGAGTTAGAGGGATATGATAAGCGAGAGCTTTGAGAGAACAAGTTGTCACTTCGAGGTGAAAATTTCAGCTCAATCGAAGAATGCCATCTAGTAGGAATTTGTAGTACATCAATACTTTTTACTCATAGAAAAATGTAACCGGCTCATGGCTACGGACCAATACAAGGCAGATCCATGAGAGGAATAAACAAGCATGGCTACTAGAATACATCATAGATCCATGTGATAGAGGGCTCAAAATTGGACATAGCTACTATACATACAACATAGATCTATGTCATACAAACACAAATTTGAGCATAGACATGACCATACAAATGTGGATCCATTATAGATATACAAAACTCCATCGCAGCCTGGGGAAAGCAATGAGCGCTAAACAGCTACCCAGGGTCTTCGTCTTGCATTCCACAAAGTACTATTCTATCCATGTGATTACAATGATCTAAAGTCAAACATGGTAGAAACCACTTGATTACCGGCCAATGATGTGAACTGTTAACAAGTGTGAGGGAGATCAGCCTTTATGTCAATGATTCCTAAGCTACCCTAGTACAATCTACTAAGTGTGAATATATGTCCTGATGTCGAACACCCAGTCGATTCTATCAATCAAAGTTCAATGATGTAAACCTATGTTGAGAGCAAGAGAATATGTCATTAAGGTATACAAATCTCAAGGTACTAAGTTTTGTTTCTAATACTATTTCCTGGATGATGAGCTGATGTCGACAGGAATAGTCTCTTCGAAGGAGGGCCATGATGAGTCCCACATCGATGACACAAAACTCAGAACATAGTTCTGAAATGATGTGAATGTAGTATCCATAAGACTGACTCAAAAGTACTAACGTAGAGACTATTTTGACTGCAAAAGTAAAACTTCTTCAACTTCCCTTTGAACATCGGGTGGCATGACAAAAGACTTGGCAGGATGACTAACCAGACAAACAGATAATATGAGGGTGGACAATGCATTCTTTTGAAAGACTCAAAGGAGTGGCATGACTCATGAAATTGGATCATCATAGAGATCAACTAAATACCCAATTGATTGAAATGATATGCATACAAGTGCCATGTTCAAAGGTAACAACAAGATACTACCATTTATTTGCAAAAATGATTCCCTTCCCATTTTCCCCATGATGGTTGATGAGTGCCTCTTTTCAGTTTTACAAGTTCAAAGAGGGTAACAAAAACTCGTTATAGCTCATCTGAATACAAATCCAAACTCATATGTTTTAGGAACCTGAGAGAGGAGGGGTTCGTCCCCAAAAAAGGGTCTCTCAATGTTTAATTTAACGAATCCAATGAAAGAAAACTCGGTATCGTTCATGTTTAGAGAGACTGAACAACCATGGAAGAAGACTCCATAGGGTCCTTTTTCGTAAAATAGTTCACCTGAACTGAAAAAGTAATAACCTACCGTGAAGAAGACAAGATCACTTGACAATATTTTCGTATTTAAGGAGCCCTAAAAGAGTTTAAAGAAGACTCCACTAGGTCTCTTTTCACGATGAGAGATTTTACGAGCCTGAAAAGAATCAGAAACATACTCGAACCTTTGATGCTAATTTTCGAGAGCATGACCAAAGTGTCGAAATAAATGCTCAAAAGACTTTTTCCATTTTATGGTAGTACGGAAAAGTAAAAACGAACTCCCAAAACTTTACTGCTACTGCTCTTCTATCCTGTAACGACTCAAAAACAAGTGTTAAATGCCCCAATAACTGACATTAAAGGACTATGACTGATATATTTTGAGTAATAAATGATTTTAAAACAAAACTATAGCATGTCAAAACCATAAAATGTATATAAAAGTCATGTAAATAGTAAAAAATCAAAACATTTTACTATTTACCCATAGTGGAGAACCTTTGGAGCATTTCTTAGCTAGATTTTTAGTCGCTGATATCGAGAGCATCCACCGTCAGATTCGCACACTATTATTTCCAGGTAATAGCCTAGACCCTACTCTTTCATTTCATGCCTTCAATTTTGATTTTTAATGGTGTTTTGGGCTTATATGGCAAGCCCTAAAATCATAGAAGCGAGCACCGCTCTTATCCCTTGAGGGATAAGAGGTACACTTCTAGAACCGCACCAAAAACATAGCGCACAGGTGACGCCACTGCTTGTCCTTAATAGGACACAGTCGATGCCAGCTGTGGAGAAAGATAAATGGTTGCACAAGAAAAACTAGCTCATTTTTATTGATTTGAATGATTGAGAATGCTTCTAATAAGTCTCATGATGGTTTTTGACAGGTTCTTGTTGATAAAAAATGGTCATATAGAAAGAGAGACAACATGATAATGACGATGCCTTCATCGAACAAAATGTGGGTTGCATAGCCGCATTGAGAGACTGCAAACTCTTAAAGTTATTTTGCACACCCATTATGGTATTGCATGAGTAACTACTAGAGCATATACTCTGGATGTGGAATCTGAAGCAACAATATTTCGAGCTTGGTGCTCACATATTAATAGTTGAGGTAGAGGACATCTACTTCCTGATTGGCATTTTGAGATGGGGTACTCCCATCTCACTGACTGGTTCCCATGGGGGGGACATTACTACTCAGGAGCTGATAGACTGTCACTGCATTCCTGGGACTAGGACATCGAGGAAGAAAATTCTCATAAAAGCAGTGGTGGATGGCCCTATACGGACCATGTTGTTTACCATGCAGAGAGTGGCAAGAATATAAGGAGTAAACCAGGAATCTAGAGCTCATATGCTCTATTCCATAGATCCCATGCTTCCTACAGTCTTTAACTGGGAGGAATCCCTACTTCCGATCTTCAAGGATCAGGTGACCAAGTGTCAACAGGGGGAGCTGAAGCAATTTCATTTCAGTTCCATTCTAGCTTGCTTCTTCTTAGAGTGGGTTCCACAGATGGGACCCCAGGTGGTCTTTACAGAGTTGAGGACATGGGACCCTCGCATGCAGATGTGGATCTAGATTATGGCTTGTACTGGAGCGGGTAGGGGGAAGGTAAAGTTTGGTGGTGCGTTCTTTCGATTGTTGAGAGATCATCTCCTCATGGTGGAGGACTATGCATATGCAAGCACTAACTTCAATGGTGACCTTGACATACCGCTCCCACCTGGTGGATAGTGGGGTGACATCAGTAAGAAACAAAAGACCCTAAAATGGAAATAATGTTTTTATGTTTTATATTTTTATGTTTTCATGCAGACGTCAGAGTAGCATGACCTGGAGGAGCCTCCCCTCTGGACAGGCGATCCAGATCCCATTTTGTACAACAGGGTGACAATGTGACAAGGGATTTAGAGGAGAACCTAGAGAGGTTGACCCTAGACATCCTCGATGCTTCTATTGATGACCTCCCACTGAGGTATCAGAGGCCTACAACAGGAGTACCGAGTCACTTTAGCAGACTGCTATGTAGAGTAGCCCAGGCAGTGATGTGTTACCACAAGCGTCATTAGACAATGAGTGCATGATGTATCTACTAAAAGATGATAGCTTTAAGATTTTTGTATGGTGATTTTTTACCTGAAAGCCTACGCGCTTCAGATGAGGTCTCATGACCTATTTTTGTAAAACATGTTCATATATATATATATATATGGACTTTTACTTGATGTTTATATGTCTCAAATGATGAATGTATATTACATGAGTTTTATGTGTCTTTAATAGTTTATTTACAATGAACCATGTTTTATTTTCATGTCATGAATGGGCAATATGCCAATCTAGGATGTAATTAGCTAATGAGTCAGCAGCTACATTATGTTCCCTAGGGATATGCCTATAGGTGATAGTTTCAAATGACCTTTCTAACAAACGTACCCTCCAGAAAAGACAGAGAAGCACATGGTTCCTAATGGTATAAACATGGTTTATATGACAAAGTACAAGTTGTGATTCCATCAAGACTACCAAGTTGCGAACATCTTGGGAGGTAGCTTCAGTCAGAAGACATATGACTGCTCGATACTCGATGATATTGTTGGTAGTGGGACCAATACAAACCGCTCCTGAACTGACCAAATCGTAAGCTAGAGAATAGAGAAACCAAGCAGTTGAGGCAAGATTCAAGGTGTGGCGGTAAGCACCATCAGCGAAGCCATAGAAAGCCATATGTTCTGGATGACCAAAACATGGTATAAACAGATACGAACACTAAACTCAAAACCATATTGAAAATACTTAAGCACACTGAAAGACAAGTAATATACATATATACAAGATACTATCCAAGAGAGATCTAGGCATAGTACCTCCTCAGGTGCAACCCATTTCTAGGTTGTCCTAAAGGGATTCATCGTAGTCTACGATCTTGTAGGACCCTTTCTCTAAAACTTTGGAAATAACAAAAGGACCGTACCACATGGATTTGAACTTTCCTTTCCCTAGTTTGTCATATTGATGGCCTCCTATTTTGACTGTTCAGCACTATATTTTCTAGTTCAAAGTCTCATGAAACTAAGTAATAATCCGCTTTATTTAGTGATGTTTTGTGCTTGGTTATGCCTTTTGAAGAGCAACATTGCAAGGTGTTTGGTAGGTGACTTTTTAATATTTTTCATTGTTATTTATTATTTTGTTTGGTTTTATTTATATAATGAAACCTTTAGTTTTTATTTAATAATTGGTCAATTGATAAGTCTTTTTCATGCAGGAGTCTTTTGGTTATTTGACCCAACATTTTGGCGCCGTTGCCGGGGAGTTTCTCCAAGGTAAGCTGGTATCTTGCTCATTTTTCACAGCATTTTTTAGGTGTGACTAGTTGTTGCAGATTGGAGGAGAAGGGGCGGTAAGACGAGAGGTAAGAACCTGCACATCTGTTATAACAGGTTCCTTCAAACCCACCTGTAGCCTAGATGTGTGATTGTTTCGTTTTGTTGCTTAGACAAAATCTAGCGATAGTAGCAGTAGATACACTTAGACATTTTTTTGATCAGTTTTGTTTTCTAGTGATTTCTTGACTGTTTCCTTTTTTTTCTATTTGCAGATTGGAGGAGAAGGGATGGTAAGACGAGAGGTAAGAACCTGCGCATCTGTTATAACAGGTTCCTTCAAAACCTATCTGTAGCATAGGTATTTTGATTCCTTTGATTCAAAGTTTTGTGATTTTCAGTAATTTTGATGAGACCCAGAGATAGTAAGGGTAGATACATTAAAATCCATTCTGATCTTTTTGGAAACAACCCCCCCCCCTCACTAACCCTAGGGATAGGAATACCAGAAACAAGATAGAAAACAACAACACTCAAAATTTAGTGGAATTAGGGACCAGACTAGAAGGAACTAAGGTTACACTTAGTGAACAGTTACACTCAGTGGAGATTCCACAGACCCAACAAGCTTCACCTCCAAAGGAAGATTCCAATTTGGTTGACATAGTGAACATAGAAAGAGTGAATTCCCTTCTCAAACATACTCAGAATTTGGTGGTTTCTCAAGTAGAATCTACCACAGATTTACCTTTCAATCTTCAATCTTGGCCTAGGCCAGACCGTTGGGATTTCATTCCATCTCCAAGAAGAGACAGGTTAGGTGTCAATTGGTTTAGGAATCCTCTTGTTATGAGTGATCAGGAAACCGGACACCATATGGAAGGGGAGGGAGAGCACGAAGGACTAACTGAAACAAATTTTGGCTTCCCCATTTTGGATCTTGCATGAGATGTCAATATGAAAAATATCCCAGCATCTTCATTACCTACCTTTTATGGGAAAAGTACTGAAGATCTGGATACCTTTCTATTTGAATTTGACATCCTATGTAGGAGTTATAATTATCTACAGGATGCACAAAAGTTAAAACTATTTCCAGCCACCCTTAAAGATTTATCACTTAGGTGGTTTATGAGTCTGGGGGAATCCACCATTCGAACTTGGGAAGAGATGAAGAGTGCTTTCCTTAGAAAATACCGAGACTACTGTGGAACTAGAGACTCTCAAAACGATATCTTTAAAATGCAACAACATGAAGGGGAGAGTCTTGAGGACTTTTTAGAACACTTCTACTTTGTATTACAGAAGTCTAAGTATAATACCTTACAAGAGGATGCAGTCAGAACTCTTTTTCTAAAAGGGATTCTGGAGGAATATGTGGAAATCCTCAACCTCATGGCATCGGGTGATGTATCTCATAAATCCTTTGAGGAGATTACTGAACTATGTAGAAAATATTCTAGAAGTAGAGCCAAGGCTAGAAAAAGCACAAGGGAAGGTCCTTCCCGCATTTCTAGGACAGCAGGGACTGGTGGTATCACAAGAGCTAAATTGGGGAACTTGTTAGAAAATTTCAAAACTGACATTTTAGGCACCTTGAGTTCCCAATTTGATGAATTGAAAACAAAGAAATGGCAAGAGGAAGAGGACATAGCAGCACTATACATATTTTGCCCTAAATGCAGAAAAAGACACCCTTTGAAAGAATTCCCTCTTAATATTATTTCAGTCTGTGCTCTTTGTTCAGATAAACATCCTACGGACAATTACCCGTCATTACCAGAATTGCAAGATTTTTACAAGCTTAATGCTGAACCTATGGATCCATCATATGCATCAAAAAGGCCCTGGAAGCCTAGACCCCAAAACATGTATCCAGAACCTATTGTTCCAAACCCTGCATATTACTATCCCATGCAGCAATCTCAGCAGCCATGGAGTCCACAAATGTGGCAGAATTGGCCTTCTCAGCCTACTCAAACCCAACCATGGTAGCAAGGTTGGCGAGGATAGTCCTATGGGGGACTTCAGGGACAGTCCTATGGAGGAACACAACCAACAATCCCATTGCACACCCCTCCTAGTTACTGTCCAATGCCCCCAAATATGGAACAACTATTACCTAGGTTTACACCACCCGCACTTCCTCCTATACCCCCAGTTCTACAACAGTATCAAAATCCAAACCCACCTCGACCCACGTTGTTTCCAGCTCAACCTATCCCAAACCCTAACAACAAACCATCCTAGCCTCTTCATAATGCTGAAATACAAATGGCCCCAACTTATGTGATCCATTCAGCTCCTATACAGGAAATACAATTAAGGTCTGGGAAAATATTGAATAAAACTCCTCCAGCAGTGATTATTCAAGAAGAGTCTGGAAAAGAAAACACTAAAAAAGAAATTCCAGAGGAAGAAGAAGTGTAGATTGCCTCAGAAAACACTCAAGTGCTTGGAACTCAAGATTCCCAACCATCTTCTCAGCCACAATTGAATAAAAACCCACCTTATCCAGAGAGGTTATTAATAGAGAAGCCTGTGGTTCATCCGCAATTTGATTTGGAAAATGTGTTGAAAAATGTTTTTATCAAGATTCCATTACTTCAAGCCATTAGAGACATTCCTATCTACTCAAAAATGGTAAGGTAATTATGCTTGAAGAAACCTGGTCGAAAACAAAAAGATCCACCCACAATACATGTTATAGGCCAGCTGTCCAATTATATTTCAGACTATCCCTTACCTCCAAAATTTACAAATCCTGGGAACCCAATGGTGACCATTTGCATTAATGAGATTCCAATAGGAAACACTCTAGTTGACCCGGGGGATGCAATTAATGTCATGTCTATGACCACCATGCAGAGGCTTCAATTGTATAATCTCCTCAGACCTACTCCTACCATTTTGGAGTTGGTTGATAGGAGCACAGTTAAACCTGTAGGGGCATTAGATGACATTACTGTTACAATGGCTTCTTGGGAGTATCCAGTGGATTTTCTGGTACTCCAAACCAAACACCCAATGGGGGAACATCCTATTATACTAGGAAATCCCTGGTTAGCCACTGCCAATGCCTTTATAGGTTGTAGAGAAGGCATTTTAACTATATGAAATGGCACTTCTCTACAGAACCTTATTATTTATCCCCCAACACAACCTGTAGCAGAAAAAATGCTATGGTTAGAGAGTCCTTACGAAGATGAGGACGTGGAACAACCCTTACTGTCCATTAGTAAAACTAGGGGGCTGGAAGACCAGACTGAAGATGATATCTTAGATCAATTTATCTCAGCCACTACTAGTATTGAGTTTCCCCAGTCCTTCTCTGACTTAGACCATGTTTTCACAGAAGATTTTCAAGAATAGTACTACCCTTCAACCATCTCATCATTAATGGTTTTATTCATAGATGAGAAGGTTGGAGCCTCAACCATACCAATGGAGATTAGTCGAGGAAGGTCTTTGTTTATTAATGCAAATCTGTCTCAAGACCAACAAAATCAGTTAGTTAAGTTACTCAAAGCACAGTCAAGGGAATTTGCTTGGATTTATACAGACATGAAAGGCATTCACCCTGACACATGCATCCATCGTATTTATACGCAGGAAAACATTAGGCCAGTAAGGCAACCACAGAGGAGAATGAAGCCTGCGCTTAAAGACATTGTGAAGGATGAGTTACAAAAATTGCTTGACGTAGATTTTATCTATCCCATTTCTGATAGTAAATGGGTATCTCCGTTGGTGATTGTCCCAAAGAAGGGAGGTAAGTGGAGAATATGTGTAGATTTCCGGGAATTAAACAAAGCAACTCTGAGAGACTACTTCCCTCTTCCTTTCATAGATCAGGTTTTGGACACCTTGTCAGGAAAACATTATTTTTCTTTTCTAGATGGATACAGTCGGTATAACCAGATAAGGATAGCCCCAGAAGACCAAGAAAAAACTACTTTCACCTGCCCATGGGGAACTTATGCTTACAAGGTGTTACCATTTGGTTTGTGTAACGCTCCTACTACTTTCCAGAGGGCAGTGCTAGGTATTCTGGCTGATTTAGTCCATGATTGTGTGGAAATATATATGGATGATTTAACAGTGTATGGTAATGATTTCACAGAAGCCTTAGATAACCTAGAGAAAGTTTTAATTAGGCGCCAAGAAACAAATATTGCCATAAGTCATGAAAAGTGTAAGATGATGTTAACTGAGGGCATTGTTTTAGGGCACCACATTTCATCAGAAGGTATTAAGGTAGATCCAGTAAAAATTGAAATCATTACTGGTTTATCTCCACCAACTACACAAAAAGGAAGTCAGAAGTTTTCTGGGACATGCGGGTTACTATCGTAGGTTTATTGCTAATTTTACCAAGATAGCAGCTCCACTATTCAAATTATTAGCCAAAGACATTGGTTTTTGTTGGGATCAAAACTGTCAGACAGCCTTTGACACCTTAAAATTAGAATTGTCTTCAACACCAGTTCTGTGGGGGCCAAACTAGTCTTTTTCATTTCATATACAAACTGATGCTTCAGACACTGCCCTAGGGGGAGTACTCGGATAGAAAGAAAGTCAATCTTATTATGCCATTTATTTCATCAGTAAAAATTTAACACTGGCAGAACTAAACTATACAGTAACTGAAAAAGAGTTTCTAGCAATGATTCATGCCATCAATAAATTCCGACATTATATTACTGGTTATGATGTATTTGTTCATACTGATCATTCTGCTATTAAATTTTTTATGAATAAACCTATAACTAGTGGCAGAATTACTAGATGGCTAGTTTTGCTACAGGAGTTTAACATTACTATAGTTGATAAACCAGGGAAGGAAAATCTGGTTGCAGATTTCCTCTCAAGATTGACTCATACTGATGATAATGTTCCTGTAGATGATACCTTTCCTGATGAACATTTATTTGTTGTTTCTATTAAAACACCATGGTTTGCAAATATAGCTAATTATTTGGTCACAGGAAAAATACCTGCTCATCTGTCATCATATGAAAAACGAAGGATCATACAGCAAAGTGCTAATTATTCATGGGTAGGTAATGACCTCTTTCGAACTGGTCCAGATTTGATCATCAGGAGATGTGTAAGGGAGGATGAGATGTATGATATCCTTCAAGCATGTCATGATGGACCCTGTGGAGGGCATTTTTCAGACAAGCAGACGACATACAAGGTGTTACATCAAGGGTATTACTGGCCTACACTTTTCAAAGATGCTGAAAAATATGTACAAGGTTGTGACAGCTGCCAACGAATGGGAAGACCCACTGCTGCTGATGAGATTCCTTTACAAACCCAGGTACAGATTGAACCTTTTGAAAAATGGGGATTAGAATTTTTTGGACCAATCTCCCCAATGTCACGAAAGAAAAGATATATATTAGTCTATACTGACTATGTAACTAAGTGGGTGGAGGCAAAAGCTCTATGAAGGGCCACTGAGAAATCAGTCATAGAGTTTATTTATGAAGAAATTTTCACTCGCTTTGGGATTCCTCGTGAAATTGTAACTAACAATGGAGCACAGTTTGTCTTTAAATCAATGAAGGAACTGACTGAGCAATATCGAATTAAACACTATAAATCTTCTCCTTACCACCCCCAAGCAAATGGTCAGGTGGAGTCAACAAACAAAGTGTTAGAAGCAATTTTAACCAAGACTGTGCAGATGCATCACAAGGACTGGGCAGACAGGCTACCAGAGGCATTGTGGGCTTACAGAACTACGTGGAGAAACACCACAGGTCATACCCCATATCAGCTTGTTTATGGGAAACAGGTTTTGCTCCCTATAGAATTTCAGGTGAAGAATTTTCGTACTGCTGCATAATTGATCCTGAATCTAGATGAAGCTCAGGAGCAGAGGTTGATGCAATTGAATGAGCTTGATGAAATCAGACAAGATGCTGTCCAATGAACTGCTTTAATACAGAATCAGAGGACTAAATGGCATGACAAGTTTTTGAAGAAGAAAACTTTTGAAGAAGGTGATTGGGCTCTGTTGTTTGACTCACGGTTTAAACACTTCAAAGGTAAGCTTACCACTATATGGATGGGACCATATGAAATTGTGACTGTTTTTGATAATGTTTCTGTCAAAATAAGGACAATAGATGAAGAACAAGCTTCATTTGTGGTGAATGGACGTCGGTTAAAGGTATATCATAAACCTCTTTCTAAGCAAGAGTTCATTCATAATCTGAGCTAGCAATCTGAGCTAGAGCTAGTAGGTGAAGAAATGACTTCTTCATCCCCTACTTTCTCACAGTAACATCCAATGAAATTGTTTTTTGTATATATGTACAGGAGTTTTTTGTTCAATATGTTTCTTTTTGAAGGATGCAGATATTCTCTTCGGTGAGGTTCAAGATGTTTTTGAAAGAAAAGGGTAGTCTTTTTGTTACTATTCCTATTTTAGCCATTGATTAATTTTCCAAAGAATTTTTAAGGACCGTGTTTATTTGAATCAAATTCTTGAGTTTCACTGGGTAACTGGAATGCCTGTGTCAAGTAAATAAATGCGTGCTGCTAGGTTTTTCAGACTTGTCCTCTTTATTCATACCAGTACCTATCCACTGGCACTGCCTCCATTTAGGGGTTTAAGTTTTAAGAAGGATTTTTACTGATGAACTCATGGGATACTAGTGTCATTTGACTTGGTTTCACACTAGATTGAATGAGGATATTGTTTTTTTAAGTAGTAACAACTATGGGCATTGAGTTATTATTCAGACAGGCACCATTATAGAAAAAGGTCTCCAGGGTTGAGCAGTCTATTGATTATTATCTATTGGCTTCCATAATACCAAATACATATATATATACATTTTTGTCCAGCCACTTTATGATTTTCACTTTATATAATTACAGAGGTTAGTTGTTCATTTGGACAAATCTTTACAGGCATGTATCAAGAACACTCTTCCAATTTTGATACCATCCCACTCCTAGATGGTTTTCAGAGCTGCTCCCCCACTCATCTATGCATAAGCAAATCATAAAATTTATCTTTAAGATGAATTTGGGACAAGGGCCTCTGATAGAAAATGGGTGTAAGAGGTTAACCCGCCGGGATACTGAACAGGTCCACTGGCAGCGGGTACCGACCTGTGGTATAAATAGGAAAACCCATCAGGGTACTAAACAGGCCTGTTGGAAATGGGGCATCTTCCCGGGGAAGAAGTTTCTTAGATGTTATAGTTACCCCACCGGAGTACTGAACAGGCTCGCTGGCAGTGGGTTCTGACTTTGATATCTCTTTTAAAAAGCCTCATCTATACTTGTCTATGTGAACAATGTACCTGTGTAAATTTTAAAGAAAGTTCATGTGTGGGTTTAATAAAAATTTAAGGAATCTATTTTGAACTAGCCAGCTGATAATCATCTTCAGATGCTCTAAATTTTGGTTACCTGATCCTTGCTAAAAAAAGGTTTATGCCTTCAGAGTGTATTGGCGTTTACTGATTCAATGAACATAGCTGTGAACCTCAGTATTGATTTTTCTTTTCACTGCTCAAACTGTCTTTTGTGAAGCTGAGTCAAGTTGACCAGTACCCCATTGGCTTCATTTAGTACTCCTCTTGTCTTGTGTTTTTAAGGCACATGTTCTGGTGGAAAAAGTTCTATATGAATAACGAGAACGAAGTCTGTGCTCATGGTTGAAGTTTTGACTGTAGGAGTGAGATTGATTGTCCATGAACTATATTTAATTCTGTTTTTGTACTGTTAATAAAGATTGGTTTCATGAATCAGCTCTATTTCTGTGTGGCCAGGTGAAGAAGCGACCTTGAAATGAGGTAATTGTGCCATGAGATTATTGGGGTAAAACAAATTTTCAATCCATCTTACTTGCCTTTTCAACTCATATAAGTGGTGTATTTTGGAGAAAGTCATTTGCTTTAATGTCACTCCTATGCTGGTAATTATTTTTCACGCTTGTCAGCTTGAAAATACCTTTGTATCTTAGACTGGCTGAGGTGCCGGATCGGGTGCCGGATGAGGTACCGGAATGAAAATTGGGAAATTGATATGTTACGTGGTAAAGGTAATGAATGCTGGTATAAGTCTTAATTGTTATAAATCAAGTATTATTATTATAAACCAAGTGCTTTTGCCTTTAATATAAATTCACTGAATTGTGGAATTACCATAATAACCTTGTCATCTATTTAGTTGATACACCACCGTTTATTCGTAAATCATTTTATGGAATTGACCTTTGGCAATATTTCATTTCCTTATTATTAATTTTCCATCCTTAATATAATTCATGTCATTAATATATTTCAATGGGGATTCTTAAACGTCACGGTTAAAGGTGTCTTAAGGTTACGGGTTGATCAAAATGTGTTCATATGATCATAATCCAATGAAACGTGGTCAGTACGTGCCTCGGCTTACAATGATTTTCTTTACCACATCCGCTGTTATCATTACCACCCTTTGTTATTATTCTTTCAGCCTGTTTTCAATTTTTACCATTGCCAGCAGGAGAAAGCTTGATGAAGTTTGTTTAATTGTCTTCGAATTGACTGCATGCTCTTTGTTAATTTGTTGTCTCGTCTTTTTCCTGGTCTCCATGACACTCAACCGGCATGAGCCCTCAGAGTATGGGTAGTTATTAGCCATGCCTGAGTTTTTAGCCTGCAAGGAAATGTTTATTCGGGTTGGGTGGCATTCTTTCTTAACCTATTTACAGGGCCACGATGATGCTGTCTCTTTGCAATTTGCCTTAGTTTTTGATGGACATATAGCTAAGGTCGGGTCACTAGAATTTCTAGTTACAGAGGAGTCAATTGCGTTGGCTACCGGGCTTCCACGCACAGGGGATCGTTGGTTTAAGAATTTCCGGTTGCCACGAAAAGATTACGACTGTGTCTTCAAACCTGAATTTTTGGCCATGAAGGGTGAAAAAGGCTTCTCAAAGCTTTGGGTCAGAGAAGAATTTCACAATTCCTTAATGATCATCACCAAGCTCATTATGTGTGAAGGTCAATTCTCCACCTTCAAAGCCTATCATTTTCTCTTGCTTGCTCACTTTGAGTTCGGTAAGATCCTTAACTTTCCCTTTTATTTCTGGAAGAGCTTGGGTAAGATGGCCTCACAAGTTAGGAAAAACATAGAGAATCCTACACATAGTTTATACCATCATGGGCTTATCAAGATGCTTATTTTAGCTGAGTTACAGAAGAAGGATCAGGTATGGGAGCAATTCATCTATGAACTGTCCAATTTCCATCCTCAATCACCCCTGGGTAATAATTTATGTGAGCCTCTTATCCCTGATCTTGTGGACAAAGCGTCCTCTGTAAATGTTTCTGAACATCAAACCCGTCATACTCAGGAACCAGCTGTCAAGAGTTGTAAGATGACTGGACCATCCCATACTAAGAAGTCCCAAGGGTCTAAAGGGCAGCGGATAAAATCTCAGTCTGGGGGGGGGTAAAGGTCAGTCTGGTAATGAAAATTTGCTTACTTCCTCAAAACAAAGATTTACTCGTAGTATGGATGTTCAAGAGAAGAAGAGGGAATCCAAAGGTAAGGAACCTGTACATGTCGAGTTGTCCTCATCCACTTCTTCTTTTTCCCATGATAATCCTGATTCTCATGGTTCCCTTCATCATTCCTCCATACCGATCCCTGTCAATGAGCCTTCATTGCCAGCATCACTTTCAAAATCTAGTTCAAAGTTTGCTAAAGCATCACCTTCCAAATCAGGTCCGAAGTCTGCTAAATCTCACCGGTTAGATGCTTTAGCTCAGGGAGTTGATTACTTCAGGCAGAGAAACTTTAAGTTGACAAAGAAATTACAGGAGTATGTTAGACTGGACCAATTTATCAAGCAGGAAAATGCAATTTTGAAAGCTAAGGTAGCCTCTTTACAAACCTTAGTTGATGATATTACAGGGTCTATTTGCAATCTCAGGAAACAGTTAAAGAAAAAGGACAAACAGTTTGACAAATTAATTAATGTACAACAATAAACAGCTCCATCTCCTCCTCAAGTACAAGTCTTGTTTAATACTTCAGCCTCGGTTTCTGGGGTTTAATCCAAATATTGGTCATCTACTTTGAGTTTCAAATTTTGTTTGCCTGCAACTTTCTTGCATAGGGACATGCAAGGTCTTCAGTCTAGGGGAGATGATGGCCTCCTATTTTGACTATTCAGCACTATATTTTTCTTGTTCAAAGTCTCATGAAACTAAATAATAATCAGCTTTATTTAGTGATGTTTTGTGCTTGGTTATTCCTTTTGAAGAGCAACATTGCAAGGTGCTTGGCAGGTGACTTTTTAATATTTTTCATTGTTATTTATTATTTTGTTTGGTTTTATTTATATAATGAAACCTTTAGTTTTTATTTAATAATTGGTCAATTGATAAGTCTTTTTCATGCAGGAGTCTTTTGGTTATTTGACCCAATGCTTGTCTCCGCGCTCAAAAGATATATGTTGACTGAACCAGAGATTTGGGGGATTTTGTCCACAGAGGAGATGTCTCGCTTGGTTTCGAATCGCTTTTCAGATGCATGTGAAGATTATCCAGGTGCTGTTTTGTGGCTATCCTTTTCCAAAGGAGTTGTTACCTTCCATCTTTAGCAGTGTATGGATTCCAGGGGATTTGGATCCAATCTTTTGGTTCATGTATGCCGAGATAAGTGTAGAGTTGTTAGGATGAGGTCGATCCTTGCTCTAAGGTCGATTCATTTTGTATTTCAAGTATAAAATGTGATTTTGAAACCCTAAGGAGGGATACACATAGAGAAGACACTGTAAACTCTGTTTTTATTAATTGATCAAGCGTTTATCCTCTCAAGGCTTTAATTTCAGACTTGTAGGCGTTGAAGGAAGGGCCCACCTTCAACCTCGATCATCTGTGTATAAGTGTTGCTTTTACTGCTGTAAGTAGAGTGATATTGCATATTTTGACACCGTTTTTATGATGGGATGCTAATGGTTTCATTTACTTGTGATTTGGAATGAGATTTATGCTTCCAGAAGACTAGTCGATATCATATGTGTAATGAGTCTGATGGTATTCAGTTTGGCCTGTAGAATCAATTTAGCAGAATAGTAAGAGTGGATTTGAATTTTAGACCTCTTTTACTTCCAGCGTGATACTGATTATTTAATGGTTACAATCCTTGTTTAAGAGTCCGTTCAGGGTTATAGAGTTTATAAAACTATGGAGTATTTGAAGAGATTGGATTGTATTGTTTTTAAAAGTGTGAAAGAACTTGCATCCACAGAGGGTTTAAAGATCTTAGTTTACAGAGTATCTAAGGTTTTCCAGACAACATTTTGGATTAGCTATATAGGGATTGGAATCACGCTTTTGTTTACCTCATGGTATTGAATGAAATTAAGGAAAATAGTCATAGTCATTAATAGGTGACAACATTGTCTCCTAGGGTTTGAATATCAGTCTCGTAGGACATGCAAATGAGAGCGAGTGTGTATTTTCTAAATAGTTTCAATACATTGTTGTGAGCATAGAACATAGGAATAGTGTATTTGACATTAGCAGGAAGTCAGATTTCATTCTACTAACTATTTGTGAATGATTTAGAGTTATGAAGGGACACCATAAGATTTTTTAAGATTGATGAGTGCAGTTTTAGATGTAATGTTAAATAGGTATAAGATCATTAGGATTGATCCAACATATTCATTTTGTAGGCAAGTTTGGAACTAGGGTTTTCCTTTCACAATTCACTTACTTGCTTGGTTGCTTGCTTTGAAGAATAGATCAATAATTAGCATAGCTTAAGGTTGCTGTAGATTACATTGGATTTGACAGTATTGTAGACTGTAAGATAGGGATTAGCAAGTTGATTCTCTTTTCTTAGGTCAGACTTAATAACTCTTGATATTACTTATTGGATAAAGTAGTAGTTCCATCAATTACCTTTTGGTTTCTTGTCTATGAGTAGACTAAAATTACTTTAAGCATGAGCATTGAAACTATTTTGCCTGCACATATGGTGTAGCAGCTCGAAGTATACGTATTCTGGTCAATAATTAAATTAAGGTAAATTAAATAACAATAATTTTACCCAACACATATCTCTGATCGTAAGTCAAAATTAGGTCACCCTCATTAAAGGCACGAGGTTGGACAAACTTGTCATACTGTGCCTTGACGTGTTTCTTGTGTGCCTCATTAGCTAAGGTAGCATCTCTCCTAGTTTCATCAAGGTTGTTCAAGTACAAAAATATCTCTTCCTCTGCGGAAGTGTCTGGGAGAAGTTCGACGGAAAGTTTCAAGGATGGAATCTGACATTGAATCGGCAAAACAGCTTCAAGTCCATAGACAAGCTGGAAAGGTGTGAAACCAGTAGTTGTTTTGACCGAAGTTTTGTAAGCCCAAAGAGTGGAGAAAAGGATATGGTGCGAGTTGGATTTATGGTCTCCAACCTTCTGACAAAGCATTGTTTTCAAAACTTTATTAATGGCCTCTACCTGACCATTAGCTTACGGATAATAGGGTGTAGAGTTTTCATGACGAAAACCTAGCTTGGCACTTAGTTCCTCCATCATTTGATTATAGAAATGTGATCTGTGATCAGTAACTATGGACTGCGGTACTCCGAATCTAGCTATCACATGATTGAACAGGAACACAGCGACAGTATTACCATCCACTGCATATTTAGGCATGGCCTTAGCCCACTTTGTAAAATAGTCAACAACTACGATGATGTAACCATGCCCCCTGGATGATGTAGGATTACAATGCATATAATCAATCCCCCATTTGGAAAATGGGCCAACGACAATGACGAGGTGTAGCGGAGCAGGATGAGTGCGCTTTCTCGGATAAAAATGTTAACAGGGTGGGAATTTCTTGACATCCTTGTGACAATATTTAAAGACTAAAGGCTAGAAATAGCCAGCGCGAAGGATTTTCTGGGTTATAGCCATACCAAATAAATGACCGCCACATGCTCCAGAGTGGAAATAATTCAACACTTGTTCAGCTTCCTCATGGGTGAGGCATCGTTGGAGAACGGAATCGATACCACATCTATTAAAAGTGTCATTCAAGATGAGGTAGTATTTTGCATGGTGATGGATATGGCGACGATCATCATGGGATAGATTTGGATGAAATATTTCTGTTTGGAGATAAATGAGAAAATCTCCATAACATGGGTTAGTAGTGCTTATCAGGAACAGGAATTCATCTGGAAATGGAGCACTGGGCTCAGATTCCATCGAAGCACAGGGAATATCACACATGAGCTCGGTAAAGACCAAGGATTCCGTTGATGTGGCTTTGGAAAATTCTAGATCAAACTCTTGTAGTCTGACTATCCATCGGGAGTACTTGCCCCCAAACACTTGATGAGTCAGGATGTAATAGATAGGGTTCTGATCTACCAATGCGGTGGTTGTGTGGAGCAAAATGTAGTGATGAAATTTTCGAACAGCAATGCCCGTGGCCAATGCTAATTTCTCTATGTGTGAATATCGGGTTTCATAATCCATAAGATTCTTACTAGCATAGTAGATCACATGCTCCTGATCGTCGAGATTTTACTGCACCAAAACCATAGCGATGATAGTAGTGGAGGCAACAATATATAAGAGAAAATCCTTTGAATAATCTGGGGGGTGTATCATGGGTGTATGAGTCAGAGCGTGTTTGAGATTATCAAAGGCTCGTTGGGCTTGGTCATCCCAATAGAATGGAGTGTCCTTCTTAAGGAGATGCATATAACCATGTGTTTTCTATGCAAGATTGCACACAAAACGATGGAGAAATTTTTCCTTCCCTTGCAAACTTTGGAGTTCTAGAAGGTTCATTTGGGTTGGTAGAGCTAAAATAGTGGCAATTTTCAATGGATCTATCTGGATTCCATCCTTAGAAACCACAAAACTTAATAGGCATCCTGTCTCAATGCAAAAAACACATTTATGAGGATTGAGCCATATATTATAATGACATCATCTCAGGAAAATGTCTCTAAGATGACCAGGGTGGTCCTCCTGTCGATGTGAATGAGCAGGGAGGTCATCAAGGTACGGTTCAAAAATATAAACACATAGGAAATAGCATGCTAAAAAGTGTCTCCAGCATTTTTTAAGCCAAATGGTAACTTCCTATATGCAAAGGTTCCCCATGGGAAAATGAATGCCGTCTTGTGCTTATCGGTGGGTAAAATATCAATCCGATTATAACTCAAAAAGCCATCCATAAATGAGAAGATGACACTTCTGCCACACTTGTCGATAATTTGGTTGATATGCGGAGTAGGAAAGTTGTCTTTGGGACAAGATTTGTTTAAACCTCAAAAATCGATGCAGACTCTAATGGTTCCATGCTTTTTATTGACAAGGACAACATTCAATACCCATTTCATCAAGGGTATGGGATAAATAAACCCATCTTTGAGAAGTTTCTCTATTTCAGCTTTAATAGCTGCGGCCTTCCATGGATGGACTTGCCTTAGTTTTTGCCTAACAGGTTTAGCAGTGGGATAGGTTTTTATTTCATGGACCACAATGGATGGGTCTATACCCAATATTTCTTCATAAGACCAAGAAAAAATATCATGGAATTCTTTGAAAAGTCCCCTGTATGGTTCAGATTCTTTTGCCTAGCAGTTTTTCCCAACATGAACAAGCTCAAGGGTATCAGGCTTGGCTGATATGTCAATTGGATTTGTTTGAGTAATATTGCATAGGTTTCCTTTAGAATATGTGTCTTGCAACAATATAAGATTTTGAGGTGTGTTGACAATATCAATGGAAAACAGGGATGCAAAGTCATGGTCTACCGAATTGGTGTTGGGGAGGAATGAGGATCTATGATGGTGATCCTCCTAGATAGGTTCATTCGTACTCATGATATCCATAATGGACTCATCTGAAGGAAAAGTATCGGAGAGATAATCCAGAATAGGAAGAGAGGGTTCTAACCAGTAGGGAAGGTGGTAAGGGTCCAAAGCCACCAGATGAAGTTCATCAATGTGGTCATCGGAAAGGGTTTGAATGACGTTGTACATTTCCTCATGCGGAATCAATGAGGTGGAATCAACAATTTTTTTTCCCTTTGGATCATAATCAAATGACGAAATCATATTTACTGTCACTGTGTCTATGTTAGGAGGAGTGGACAAAAAAATCCCCATAAGGGACGAATCCTTCAACATGCCTACCCCAATCAATTGGTAAGGAGGAGGGGACTTGCCTAACATAGGGATGTTATTATCCGTAGAGGTAGTAACATTCGACATATAGAAATAGAGCTGGTCAATGCTGACAATTCTCCCTAGATGTGGAAATTGGACCGTTCGAAATACCGTTGAGGAGACAACAGTCAAGGCATAAAACCAATTTCTTCCTAGAAGGAGGTTGTAATGTAATGGGGCATCTACCACTTCTACTTGAATAGAAACAAATTTTCCCCCAAGCTTGACTAAAAGGGCTGGTATGAGACCATGGGGCTGGAAACCTCATCCATCAAAGGATTTCAGAGTCATAGGTGATGTTACAAGCTCGGGAGAGCCAATAGCTTTCCAACAAGATAAGGACAAAACCGAAGTTGAAGCTCCTTCGTTTAAGACAGTTCTAAAGACCTTCTTTCTGACTACTTTTGTTATGATTTGGAAAGTGATTTTGTGAGGTAGTCTAGACTTATATTTCTTGACATTGAAATGAATCAAATTAGTATTTTCCGGGTCTAAAGCTCCTAACGTAGTTAACAAGTTTTTGTGTTGGGTAGGACAATTTTGGAGTACTTCCAAGGTAGAAATTGCACATGGTTCCTGAGCGAGGTCTTCATTTACATTATAAAATTGAGCAGCTTAGGAATTAGGGTTAAAAACAGCCTTCCTAAGAGTACTCTTGGGTGGATGCAAAACCATGTCAAGAGTAGGCTTGTCAATGGTTAGGGGAATAGTAGAACAGAATTCGAGAGAACCAATAGAGGGAGTTTTTCCTGAAGAAGAATTGTCTTCTTTCTTATCTGTGAGTTTGTCATAACTCTAACTTCAAGTTTGTAATTCAAGGACATCATGCGAATTTCCTCTGAATAACTAGAGTTTCCCTGATTAGACATGTGGTCTATCAATTGTTGTTGAGAGGGAAAAGGATCCATAAGAACTATGGGTGCGGGATTTGTTTTCAAAAGTTGGGTGATTTCGTCCCGACGAGGACACTCTTTTGTGAAATGGTCACCTTCGCATAGCAGACATGGATATTTTTCTTTTCTTTTCCCTTTATCATTATCGTTGGTGGTTGGTTTTGGATTCTCTTGTTGGTTTCGAGGTTTTTTGTTTTTAGCTTTACCTTTCTTTTTATTGTTGCCGGGCATTTGAATACTCTGAATAGAATTGACCTCGGCGGAAACCTCAAGAGTCGAAGGAGTAGGGGTGGTAGTCTAGGGTTTCTTGGCAGGTTTTGCTACTGACGGGGATTGGATTGAACAAACAATCCCATCAACAGGGACTTTTGTTGGTGTCTTTACAGGATTAGTGTTTGGGCGAGGATCTTGAGGGATCAAGTCATACAAAGTTCCAGACCAGGATAAACCAAGTTCAGATATTGGGCTCGACTAATGGCTTGCTCTTCAATAATGGCATCGCCCATAGCCACATCTTAGGAAATCGGAGGCAACAAAGATTTAGTAAACAAATTAGATAATAACTGATCTGGGATAGGAGTCTTAATAAGTATTCTCTGCCTTCTCCACTAATGGATATGATCGGATATGTGGGTGGAGGTTTTCTGTCGTAGAGAATTTAAGAGATTAGTGCCCATTTCATAATGGATAGGAAGCAAAAAGTGTGTAAGAAACACAGTTGTCAATGAGCCAAAATCCACAAATGAATGTTGCAGAAGTTCAATGTACCATTTCGCAGCTGTACCGGTCAAAGTTCGTTGAAAGAGTCTTAAACGAACTGAATAATCCATAAGGGAGTTTGAAAAACACCACAAATGGAATGTGATGAAATGGTTTTTTGGATCATCTCCCTACTTTCCATTGAACTATGGAATTTCCAATGGTAACTTTACCAAAATGGGAGGCCAGGAGGGGTTATGTCAAATGGGATCATTAATCAACTTGGACAAATCAGGAAAGTCCAAGGTTGCTAGGAAAGGTAACTCACGATTAGGTTGCACATATTGGTAATATTGATATGGCATAAAAGTAACAGTAGGACTGTAAGTAGACTGATAGACAGGTTGTTGTGATGAAGAACTACCGGAATACCCACCCGCAGGGGGTTGATTTCTGGGATCAGGACCGTTAGGACCTTTGGGGCCTATGGGAGGAGGACCACCAAGGTTTCCGGGGCCACCAGGAGGGGCGCCACCAAACCCTCTGGGACCCCTGGGAGGTAAACCTATGGAGCCTTCGAAACCACTAGGAGGAGGGCCACTAGACCCTCCAGGACCATTAGGATGGAATCCAGCAGGTCCCCCAGGACTACTAGGACCATAATAAGGAAAGACATAAGGCCCTCCAAGAACATTAGGCCCCCTAGGGGCAGGAATTCCATAAGGTGTTCCTCCAATGCCCCCCACAGTATGTATAGGTATCCCCCCCATAGATGGCATGTAGGACCAGTTAGGTTGCCCCCATGGTGTGAAATTATTACTAGGGTATGGAATTCCAGCATAAGGAATTCCTGTAGGGTTGGGTGGATAATTAATGTTTCCTACAAGTACTTGATTTGCTGTGTAAGCATACCCCCAAGAGGTTTGATTGGTTGCAGGTTGTGCCCCCAAGGGCTGACCTGAACTGGATGGGGGGTTAACCAGATTTGTGTGGGTAGGAGGGACATAAACTATAGATTGATCTATACTAGAGGTCTATCCATGACTAGGTATGATTTTGATGGAAGATAACGCAGGTCGTGCCGATGGTTTCCCCCCGGCACTAGAAGGTATTGATGAAACATGAATTGGGAACAGACATAATATGGGAGGTGGTGGGGTTGGAATTTTGACCTATATTATGTGGAGTCACAATACGATCTAGAATCGGTTCAATGGGTCTCATAGAATCGGCAAGTGAACAATATCCCACAGGAAAAACTGTGGAATGTGGTGGTGGTGTGCCCAATATGTTATCTATTTTATTCTCAATTTCTTGTGCATAGAGAATAGTTGCTTGGTATTTTCTACGTTCTTCTTCATTTGGTGAAACTTCTTCAGAAAATTTTAAACGGGTGCCAAATGAGGCAATGGCTTGTCCTATAGAGGTACCCCAAAATGGAGTATTGGGACCATAATCTAGATGGTTAGTATCATCAACATGACCTTCTATGGGAGAATAAAATGAAGTATTACCCCGAGAAGGTTGTTGGACCAAGGGAGGCAGGTGCGAAGGATATGAACCTCCGCTTTCTGCAACCACATTTTCTCCTGCTTGGAAGTTGGTAGCAGCTCCTTGGTCAATAGATTCCATAGGATTTTCTCCTGAAACAAGAATAAAATCAGGTGGCAAGCCCCATACTCTTTTGGAATGTCTTAGCTTAGCCAATTTGTATAGTTCCTATCTAACTTAGGGTCTCAAAACTAGAAAACACACCAAAAATTCCCCTACTCAGGCTATAGGCCAAACAAGCAAACTTAAATGACAAGAGGAGTTCAAATAGTCAGGTCTCTCACTAGGATTGTTAAGAAGGTTTCACTCATGATATACCTCAAGGGTACATGCATAGTAATCTCCTCGAATGTTTTTTTCAGTGTATGGCTCCAAGCAAGATGGCCACAGGGCTTTTCTCACATAGATAAGGTATCCTAGTGGGGTCTCCCGATATACGCAAGGTATGTGGGAGCTCAAATTGGTAGTAGTGTTGTCTAATGCATAATCGTTCACAAGGGGCCTTCCTATATACAATTGAGTACATGAAGTACCTTTCTATATACCTCAAGGGTACGTGAAGGTCCATTCGATATACCGATGGTACGTGGAAGAACCACATGAGTCCCAGGATGTAATGTAGACGAGTAACGATAGCTCCTACACTTAACGATGCTTGAACACGTCTCTAGCCTATCACTCATATTACTATGTAAATTTTAACCTATAACTACCATTGATTTAAAGTGGACGGTTAGGTGAATGCATGAAATTTTGACAGAAAAAGTAAAACCATGCAGAATGTAGATGCAAATATTTAACTTTATCGTTCGTGGTATGCCTACCTACGGGAGGGAAAGAGAGTATTTTCTTTTCGTTTTGAAAACCAAAATTCCCAAACAACTATTTTGAACTAATCAAAATAAAATACAAGCAAAACATTCCAAACTCATTTTTATTTTTCGAAAGCAATCAAAAGGGTAAGAGTCTCTTTTCCTAAAAGACAAACAACAAGCACTCTACATGCATATGCACTCTATTTTTTTATTTTTCTTAAAACATAGATAGATCTAACTTAAAACTACACTATTTTTTTCTTTTGGTGAGATAGTACTAATGCAAGAGAGACAAAAAAACACAAAGAACCTGAAAGCTTGTGAGGCTAATAAGAGATCCAATGCCTTATGCTCAATAATGATAATGACCTAATCTTAGTCGAAATTTTTTTTTTAAAAGTAAAAATGAAGTCCTCTATGGAAGCAAGAATGAAATCAAGATGCTAATCAAATGGTTTTTCTTTCAGTCTTTATAAACAAAATGAAAATTGAACTCACTAAAACCTAAGCTTTCAAAAATTTCCTTTCACAATCACAACCAACAAGCATGGAAGCAAATGGATAATCAACAAGCCTAGTCTAGCTTTTGAATTCTTCAATCAACCCAATCTTTTATGACATAATTTCCAACCATAAGCATTCAGATTCTAACACACAAGCCTGACAGTGTAGGGTTGAAAGAAAACAAACTCAAATTTTCGCAAAAAATGATGAAAAACTAGTTCTAGAACAAAGCCTACCTTGGACCACGCTGGAGGGGTCTTGACAGAGCGGTTCTGGATGAGCACCGCTTCTAGATAACAGGACTCAGGCGTTGGCACCGCTTATGGCTAACAGAGTTCAGGTGATGACACCGCTTGTTTCCAACAACACATGTGTGGTTCCATGAATATATCCAAAACACAAGGAGAATGAAAAATAAAGTTAGAAATTGATCAAATCAAGGCAAAAATTGATGAATTGATAGTAAAAAAGAGCATATAAAGTCGAAATAGTTCATATCTGAACAAATCTGAAAGTTTCAAACCAAAATTCACTAAGTCAGATGGCATATCTGACTGAAGAGAGTTGGAGATGGAACCTGGATTTGGGCAAGAGTTCAAGGACTGAGGAAGATTATACCAACTGATATTTGCACTGTTCCCCAGTATGGTCGCCAGATTTTTTATCAGGAATATTGCACCTTCTACAAACAGAAGCTGTTCCTCTGGTCTGAATGGTTCAGATCCAAAAAAAATGAGTGAATGACAAAGGATGAAGACCTTCCCTGAATGTTGTAGACACCTGGAATACTACTTCGATTATGAACCTATGTACCTACAAACATATCAAAACATACAAGCACATCAAAGCTACCAAAAAATCATCTACTTATCCATGCTAGTGGCTAAGGAATCTAGCAACATGTACATGTGAAATCAAAACAACAGTAATGTGGGACAGAAATCAGATTTTCATTAATAATGTATGGAGAAGCTTACATCCGTTGCCTTAGTGTTGACAAGCCCCTCCACGAGACAAACACTTCATCCCCATAAGCTCCAACTTTGCTCTCTATGCTCTCCAAAGATTTGGACTAGGTAGTCAATCCAACAGCATAACAATACCTCTATAGTTCTCCCCCTCAACTATGGATATGAGCTTGTATTTATAAGGCTCAATGGATAGGAATAGTTGAGAGAATTGTGGTTGAGGTGGCTCCAAGATCCTACCATGGGGGATCTCGAGCTCAAACTAACCCATAATGATAAGGATAAGGGAGGACATGAGGCTCAAGTTCTAGAAGCCTCGAGAAACTTCTCTTTTTCCTATTTTACCCAGGGTACCGCTTTTGTTCCCTTATGATAGAGAGGTTTAGATGAGAACCTCTTTAAGACCAAAGACCATAGGCGGTGGCACCGCTTCTCTATAACATGTGTTATGGAGAAAAATTCCTATGGATTGGGGTACCACAATAGACAAAGTAACCACAGAAATCAATCCTTTCCCATATGGAAGAGAAACCAAACATCTAACACTAAAGGATCTTGAAACATACCTTATTCCAGATGGTTGATGTAGATCCCCGTTGAGATTTTCCACTCTCGCTTTTATTAGCAATTTTCTCTCTCAACATTCAGCAAACAAGACAAGCATGCTATATAATGGTGTTAGACCTACTCTAGCATATATAATAAATAACATATAAGCATTTAAAAGCATCCATGGATTCAATATTCATTTAAATACACATTATTGGACAGGAAAAAATATTTCTATTAATATAAATCAGAAATTACAATAGTGACAACCTCTGTTGGCATGTCTGCGAACTGGAGAAATTGAGTCCTCCACCGGGGCCTCCACCACTTCAATCCTCCATCTCTCGATAGCAAGCTCACAAACAAAGGAAATCTTGGGAAGAACACAAAGTGCTCCAAGGGACAAAGGGATGCTGACTCAAGTATAAGTTCTGGCAACAATGGACTATAGTTTTCTTGCTCTTCAATTCCTCCCTTTCAATGTATCCAAACGGTTCCTTATATAGTGCTTCCATGGGGTAATGGAAGGTCAAATCTGAGTGATCTCAAGGCATATGGAAGGCCAAGAGACAAGTGACTCAGATCCACATCATGAAAAACTACAAAACTATTTCGCCTTTTGCTCACATCCCGATATACGCGGGTTTGAAGGTCATATCCATGTACATACACGAGAATAGGTTTAAAAGTCATGTATGGAAAATAATGCCTGTTTTTAGGGATGATCTTGGAAACATCAAAGGTACAAAAATGGTCCATGGGATCTAAAGAGTCTGCAGAGGGATAGGGAAGGCCATAAATGTGTGATCCACCATGTGTGGTAAAATCAGCTATAATAGATGCCCCCTAATGTGTGAGATCAGAATATTCATGATGAATATATACAAAGGATCATGATCTCCATAATGGCTAAAGATATATGACATACACTGGAATCAAGTCATGAGAGCTGAAATCTCATGAACACTGGCACGATCAAGGAGGTAGCATATATGAAATGCCACCAATCTGGAAGGTCTTCTACACAATCCGCTACGAGTACATGTCCTACTATGTGAATAGAGGTGTTGAGGTCGAACATAGTAGTCCATCATCTGATTATCGGTCATTGATGTATACTGTTAACAGACACGAGATCACCCACCAATAATGAAAATGGGAATCAAGGTACTAGAGTGCAAACTAACAAGTGTGAATAAATGTGTTCAGGTCGAACACTTGACAAGATGCATCGATCAGGGGACATTGATGTATTCCCAAAACTGTCGATGGTGAGAGAACCTGCCACTGATGACTGCAAGTCTCAAGGCACTCAAAATGACTCTAGATTCCTATCGCAGAATAAATGATTTGAAGTTAATGGGATGAAATTCGCTGGAAGGAGGGCATTAAGGCATCCCCCATCATCCAACATGAGGTACTTAGCAAAGCTGTATAATGTGGAAGGACTCGATCATAATGTGCATGAACCAGTACCACTACCAGGAATGGCCAACATGCAATGTCAAGAGAAATGAGGAATGGCCAACTCAGGTTTCAAATTCCTTCTAACAAGAGCATAAAGGCAAATGGTGACTAAATGTAGGTAGTATAGACTCAAAAAACAAAACTAGGACATCTCTGTGATACAGGAGGGATCAACAGACGCTCCATAGGGACTGGAAGCTTAACCAATCAGTGGAGATAAACTCAGAGAAATGAGTACAGCTCCTAAATTCAAACTATTAACCCAACCAGTGGATGTGATATATAGTGCTCTGTTCAAAGGTGACATGACTCGACTACTGCCAAAGATAACATCTTTTCTTGTCCATCTTTTTGGTTTTTTGGTTTTTTTTGTACTTTTTCAAATATTTTGAAAACCTTAAAAAAGAATAAAAGTGCTTTATGGTTACAGACTAGAAGGAGATGAGCGTCAAGGAGCAAGCAAACTAGTTCCAAGCAACGGAACATACATATGCTCAATGCAAGGACACATGTATAGGATAATGACACTCGGGGGAAATTCCCCTCTAGGTAAAAAATGGGGAATCAAGATGCAAAGGATATGTAAAATGGCTCTGCATGGCTAGACATGAGACAAGCTGAAGCTATATAGCTGATAATCAAAGTTAGGGAAGCCAGCATAAGGCTTAATGAGGAAGGAAAAACTCATGATAATGCAATTACAACTTGACATAAGGGAGTCATGGGGAAAAAGGCCAGTGAAAAGATCAAGAGGAGTATGAGGCTCTTGCGCAAAGTCATGGCGATACTATACAAAGGACTCCCACACCCTAAAGGAAAAATGTTGGCATGGGCACCAAATGCAAAACGGGAACTAACAAGGGCACCCATGTATGGTCAAGCTCTACCATTCACATCATGTCACTTCTAAAAACAACAAGAAGGTTCTGTGACAAGATAGAATGGGTTCATACCTAAGGTTATAATGAAATGGTCATAAGGTCATGCAAAGTGAAAATGGATGTGAAATCTAACCTATATACCAAATTAGACATAATACCTGAAATCGACACGAACGGGTCAAAACCATGGTCAAAACGGTGCTCAAAATGGACTCCTACATCATCAAATTAGTCCAAAATGGTCAGAAATGGTCCAAAACTATAGAAAAGGGGGTAAAAAATTTCAAAAATTTCAAAAAATTTCTATAAATGGTAAAATACTGAAAAATTCCATATCATTTGAAATTTTTACCCATTTGAGCTCAAAAATTCCAACGTGAATTCTGGGAGTTTCGTCCGGCAAAATTTGACACCGTTTGTTCCAAGTAACTCCTCATGTCCTCCTCTTCCTATTTCATGCAAATTTTTTCAATTTCCATGGTCAATTTTATTTTTTATGCCAATCTAAAATGGTCATTTTGGCCCATGTGGATATCGGGGTTTTTTCCATGTATAAGGCTGGCCATACACAGAAAAACCTCCCAAAACTGTGTACATATGTAGCTGTTTTGCAAACAGTCGCCTGCGGCGGCCGCACATTAGGATTTTTAAGGTATATAATGACCAAAAATCAATTTTTATGTACAGGATGGTTCTACAATGGAGGGAGAGGGAACATGGAGATGTATAAGAGGCTATTTGAGGTGACTTAATGACTCAACAAGATCTACGTGCAGGTGGTTTATATAAGTTTTGGTGTCTTGGCAGCCTGAGGACCAAACTAAGACTCCTGCAGATGCTAGTAGACTATTGGGATCCAGACTCAGAGTCTTTTCATGTCAATGGGATGTCCCTCACTATAGAGATTGAGGACATATATTTTATTACTGGATTATCCCGACGAGGAGAGGTGGTGAACCTACGCTCTCGCGGGCCCATAGGTGGCCTTACAATTGATGATTACATTGCAGTATATTGTTTTCCGCACATGGAAAAGGTTGGGAGTCAAATACCGATAAAATCGATCCAGGTACTGGGACTAAAGGCCATATTATTGGCACTCGACAGGATAGCCAGTCTAGCTTCACTCCACTAGGACTCCAGGCCATTGATGTTCTATGCGGTGGAGTGTATGAGACCCATAGTGTATGACTGGAGCACTGCGCTGTTGAGTAACATGAAGCAGCAGCTCAGTGACTACAATATGGGCAGGGTGAGAAACTTCGGTTTCAGCAGCATACTAAGCACATTCTTCTTTGAGCGTGTATTGGGGCTAAGCCCTAGAGTGGACATTCCTCCACACGGGATTCGAGATCCGCCCCAATGACATTGGGCAGATTCTATGCGTATACTGGGCAGATGTAGGGTGTCTAAACCCTACCCAGCGGACTTCTTTCCATGGTGGAGGTGGTATATCATTGCCATCGATGACTATCCCTATGCAGGGATAGATTTCCAGGGAGATATGGAAATGCCCCTAACACCAGGAGGGGCATACGGTGACATAGGTAACAAATCCCAAACCCTCTTTTTAAGTTTTTTGAATTATTAAATTTTTTGTGTTTTTTGATATATTGACTCAAAAGACATGTTTTGGTGTGATGACACATAGTGACAATCTGTCATGTGTATGCATATGTTGGACCACGATGACCTGAGGGTTTCCCTTGTCATAGACAGAGGGGAAGAGGAGATGAAATCATGGGTGTGGATGCAGAGCGGATGCTCCAAAGTATCCACACAAACTTTGTATGCTTGACACACAGGGTACCCATGGCACAAGTCGAGGACTTTCCTGAGGCCATGCAGTGCCAGGTGGTTGGTGTACCATGGGCATGGGTTCACTTATTCCGATGATTAGCTAGAGCCGTGGTGTGCTACCACGATCAGAACCCCCCTCCTCCTCCTTAGGCTTAGAGACCTGAGAGTGTTTCATTTTTGTACTACTGTGTATTATATTTTGGTGGCTCGGAAGCCCCATTTTTGTATTATGACACTTATGTATTATGACGTCACATTTTGGATGTTTAATGAAAAACTTTTATGATGATTTATTTTATTTATTTACATGTGTGTAAAAATGTATGTTTGTGATATGCTTATAGTCTATGGAACAAATTCCAATCTAACACGTAGTTAGCATATGAGTCAGCAACTTGATTAAAACATCTTGAAACATGTATGTATGTTGTGTTCTCAAATTTCTGTTCTAGAAATATCACATGTAAGAATATTCGTAATAATGTCGGATCCCTAATACGATACAAGCCGTTAAGCTGTGAAACCACTAACTACGAATCAAGACGTACCTCAAGAGATAGAACACCATGTGAAATGGCATCCCACAATAACTCGATAATGGCACTATACTCAGCAACATTGTTCGAAGAAGGCTGTAAACATACACCTCGTGAAGATAATACCTGACCCATATGAGTATAGATCACCCAAGCAGCAGAAGATGATTTTTGAGTGTGGCAACTAGCACCATCAGCGAATCCTATATAAGCGAAAGACTCCATCGACATCTTCCATAAGAAATGAAAGCTAATCAACAAACCTGATCACCATAAGAAAACCTAACTATGCAAAAAACTGTACAATAATATACAATAATTAGCTCTGGATGAAGATCATGCATAGTTATTTTTAAGATAGAGCCCATTTCTAGGATCCACCAAGGATGTCCCTTCATAATCCACCAGCTCATAGGTTCCCTTCTCTAACACACATTTGACTATGTAAGGACCATGCCACATGGGATTAAAATTCCCTACCCCCAAGGGTTCTTTAGCTTGATCCCATAAAAGGACCAAATTACCTTCACTAAACCTCCTTGGATAGAAATACTTATCATATTGGATTTTAACACGACGCTTATTTACTTCTAGAGCCACTAAGTCATCCCGCCACTACTCATCAAGCTGCTCTAAGTGG
This sequence comes from Pseudotsuga menziesii, assembly GCA_001517045.1. NCBI lineage: Eukaryota > Viridiplantae > Streptophyta > Pinopsida > Pinales > Pinaceae > Pseudotsuga > Pseudotsuga menziesii. The sequence goes on from LPNX010643448.1 coordinate 151,672, forward strand.
ACCAAACATTCCTCCAAAGCGGAAGTGTCTGGTAAAAGCTCTATAGCTAGTTTCAACAAAGGGATTTCGCATTCAACCAGCAAGACAGACTCCACCCCTTGTACAAGCTGATATGGAGAGAAATCGATGGTAGTCTTAACTGCGGTTCTATAGGCCCACAAAGAAAGATATAACATGATATGCCAATTCATCTTACTTTGCATTATGGTTCATTGGAGAATGGACTTAAGTTATTTATTCACTACTTCAACCTGCCCATTCACCTAGGGGTAATAAGAAGAGGAGTGCTCTTTCTTATACCCTAACTTCGAAGCCAACTCTTTCATCATTCTATTCTGAAAGTGCCTACCATGGTCAGTGACAAACTCTTTCAGAATTCCAAACTGAGTAATAATTTGGTTGAAAATGAAATGCACGGCTATCTCACCGTCGGATTTAATCACGGGCATAGCCTCAACCCATTTCGTGAAATAATCAACAACCATTATGATGTGATGGTGCCCCCAAGCCAAGGTTGGGTTGAAATCCATAAAGTCAATCCCCCACTTGGTGAAGGGACTGGCGGTGATAATAGGATGTAACAGGGAAGGATGTGAGTGCATATTACGTGCAAACACCTAGTAAGGGTTACACTTCTTGACTGCATTAACACAATATTTGAAGATCGACGGCCAAAAATATCCCGCTCTCAAGATTTTTTGGGCTGTAGAAATCCTAGATAAATGACCACCACACGCCCCTCCATGGCAATCATTCATCACAACCTCAACCTCATCATGGGTTAAACAATGACGTAAAATGGAATCTACCCCATGGCGGTACAAAGTGTTATCCACTATAAGGTAGTTCTTAGATACATGATGTAATCATTGTCGCTCATCCCGTGAAAGGTGAGTAGGGACCTTCAATGTTTACAAATATATAATGATATCCCCATACCATGGGTCCAAAGTTGAGATAAGGAAAATATGCTCATCAACAAACGTATCCTCATAAACCTCCTCCTCCTCCACACTTGGAAAATCAGAAATGAGCTCCACAAAACTTAACGACTTCTTCGATTTTGCCGAAATGAATTCGATATTGAATTCTTGCAAAATAACAATCCACTTATTATATTTTCCCTTGATCATCCTTCTAGTGAGGACGAACTGAAACGGATTGACATGAGCTACCACCAAGGTCTAGCGAAGGACAATGTAATGTCTCAATCTTTGAACTGCATGAACGGTGGCCAAGGCAAGTTTCTCCACATGAGAATAACAGATTTCTACATCAATAAGGTTCCAAATTGTTATACCCAAATTTTGTCACCACCATGTGATAATACCTTTGCATTCCATATTTTCCCTTAATCCCAGCACTTAGAGTGGAAACCCATGTTTTTTGTCAATCTTACATGAAAATACTCAACACTGCACTTTCCTTGTTAACCATGAGTAGTGCCTTGCTTGCACCACCTTCATCTTGTTTGCCATAAGCGGTGCCACTGCCTATGGCCTTTGGTCCATAAGCATTTCTAACCTAAAATGCTCTGTCATAAGACGAGAAAAGAGGTACCCTAGGTAAAATGGGAAAAAGAGAAGTTTCTCAAGGCTTCTAGATCATGAGCCTCGTGTCCTCCCTTATCCCTATCATTATGGGTCAGTTGAGCTCGAGATCCCCCATCATAGGATCTTAGAAGCCACCTCATCCACAAATCTCTCAACCATTCTTATCCATTGAGCTTTATAAATACAAGCTCATGTCCATGGTTGAGGGGGAGAACTATAGAGGTATTGTTATGCTGATGGATTGATCACTTGGCCCAAGTCATTTGAGAGAGTAGAGAGCAAAGTTAGAGCTTATGGGGATGAAAGTGTTGGTTGCATGGAGATGCAGGTTGACACTAAGGCTTAATTGGTTGTAAACTTCTCCATTCATCTTAATGCAAAGTTGATTTCCGTCCCACATTACTGTTGTTTTAATTTTGCATGTAAATGTTGTTAGATTCCTTAGTCACTAACATGGATAAGTAGATGATGTTCTAGTAGCTTTGATGTGTCTGTATGTTTGATCTGAATGTAGGTACATAGGTTCACTGTCAAAGTGGCATTCTAGGTGTCTACAACATCTAGGGACGGTCTTCATCCTTTGTCGTTCACTCATTTGTTCTGGATCTGAGCCATTCAGACCAGAGGAACAACTTCTGTTTGTAGAAGGTGAAATATTAGTGCTTACAAATATAGCGACTCCACTGGGGAATAAATATGTATATCAATTGATTTGATCTTCCTCAGTTCTTCAACGCTTGTCCAAATCCAAGCTCCATCTCCTACTCTCTCCAGTCATATCTTCTATCTTACTCAGTGAATTTTGGTTTGAAACTTCCATATCTGTCCAGATCTGAATTATTTCAACCTTTTTTGCTCTTTTTTATTCTCAATCTATCAATTTTTACCTTGATCTGATCTTTTTCTGACTTGATCTGTCGTTCTCCTTTGTGTTTTGGATTTATACAGGGAACTGCTCTTATGCAGTTGGCAAGAAGCGGTGCCACTGCCTGAACCTAGTTAGCGGCTCGCGGTGCCACCACGTGAGTCATGTTGGCGAGAAGTGGTGCTGGTCCAGAACCACTCTGTCAAGACCCCTGCAGCCCGGTTCCAGGTAGGCATCATTCCAAGACCTTTTTTTCTCATTTTTTGCAAAAAATTTGAGTTGATTTGCTTTCAGGATTGTGTATTAGAATCTGATGCTTGTGGTTTGAAATTTTATGGTTAAAGATTGGTTTGATTGGAAAATTCAAAAGCTAGATTAAGCTTATTGATTTTTCATTCACTTTTGTGCTTGTTGGTTGTGATTGTGAAAGGACTTCTTGTTTTTTGAAAAGCTTAGGGTTTTAGTAAGATCTCTTTTCATTTCTATTACATAGACCGAAAGAAAAACATTTGATTAGCATCTTGGTTTCATTTTTTTTTTCATAGAGAACTTCTTTGTCCTCCTTTAAAAAAGAATTTTCTTTACTGATATTAGGTTATCATCAGTGAGCATTAGACATTGGATCTCTGATTGGCCTTACAAGATTTCAAGCTTTTTATGTTCTTTTGTCTCTTATGAATTTAGTACTATCTCATCAAAATAAAAATATGGTAGTTTGAAGTTAGATGTATCTATGTTTTAAGAAAAAATGAAAAAATAGAGTGCATATGCATGTAGTGTGCTTCTTGTTTTTCTTTTAGGAAAATAGATTCTTCCCCTTCTTATTGCTTTCAGAAAAGAGAAATTAGTTTGGAAAGTGCTGCTTGTCTTTGATTTTGTGTTCAATATTGTTGTTTCAAAATATTTTTGGTTTTGAAATAAAAGAAAATACTCTCTTTCCCTCCTGTAGGTAGGCATACCGAACGGTAAAGTGAAATATTTGCATACTTATATTGCATGGTTTTACTTTTTCTTTCAAAACTCCATGCATTCACCTAACCATCCACTTTAAAATTAATGGTAGTTATAGGTTAAAATTTACATAGCAATTTGAGTGATAGGTTACATATGTGTTCGGGCATCGTTAAGCGTAGGAGCTGTCATTATTTGTCTGCATTACATCCTGGGACTCGCGTGGTTCTTCCACATACCGTCGGTATATCAAATGGCCTTTCACGTACCCTAGAGGTATATAGAAAGTTACTTCACATACTTGATTGTATATCGAAAGGCCCCTTGTGTACAGTTCTGCATTAGACAACACTACTACTAATTCGAGCTCCCACGTACCTTGAGTATATCGGAAGACCCCACTAGGATACCTTATCCATCTGAGAAAATCCCTTTGGATGTATTGTTTGGAGCCATACACTAAAAACAACATTCAAGGAGATTACTACGCACATACCCTAGAGGTATATCGTGAGTGACACCTTCTTGACAATCCTGGTGAGAGACCTGACTATCTGAACTCCTCCTGTCATTTTAAGTTTGCTTGTTTGACCTATAGCTTGAGTAGGGAAATTTTTTGGTTTGTTTTCTAGTTTTTCAGACCCTAGGTTATATAGGAACTGCACAAACTGGCTGATCTAAGATAGTCCAGAAGAGTATGGGGCTTGCCACCTGATTTTATTCCTGGTTCAGGAGAAAATCCAATGGAAGCCATCGACCAAGGAGCTGCTACCACCTCCCAAGTGGGAGATAATGTGGTTGTAGAAAGTGGAGGACCATATTCTTCACACTTTCCCTCCTTGGTCCAATAACCTTCTCAGGGAAATACCTCGTTCCATTCTCCCATAGAAGGTCATGTTGATGATACTACCTATTCGGATTATGGTCCCAATGCTCCATTTTGGGACACCTCTATAGGACAGGCCATTGCCTCATTTGGAACTCGTTTAAACTCTTCTAAAGAAGTTTCTATAGATGAAGAAGAATGTAGACAATACCACACAACCATTCTCCGTGCAGAGGATATTGAAAGGAAAATAGATGACATATTGCGTACACCACCATCACGTTCCACAGTTGTTCCTGTGTGATACCGTTCGCTTGCCAATTCTATGAGACCCATTGAAATAATTATAGATTGAATAGTAACACCACACAACTCAGGTCAAAATACCAACCCCACCACCTCCTATGTTATGTCTATTCCCATTCCTCCCAGGTCTTCTGCACCTGGGGCCCAACCTTCAATTCCCATTCCGTCATTACCTTCTAGTGACAGGGGAGGGGAACCCCCGATAGGACCTATGTTATCTGGCACCAGAATTGTACCTAGTGAAGGACAGACCTCTAATATAGAACAATCTATAGTTTATGTCCCTCCCATCCATACCAATATGGTTAATCCCCGATCCAGTTCAGATCAGCCCTTGGGGGCACAACCTGTAACCATTCAATCTTCTGGAGGTTATGGATATCAAATACCTGTAGGAAACATTAATTATCCATCTAATCCTACAGGAATTCCTTATACCAGAATTCCATACCCTAGTAACACTTTTACTCCATGGGGGAAGCCTAACTTGTCTTACATGCCAACTATGGGGGGGATACCTATACATACTGGAGGAGGTGCCAGAGGACTACCTCATGGAGGTCCTCCCCCTGCAGGGCCTCATGGTATCGAAGGACCTGGTGGCTTCCCTTTTTATGGTCCTGGTGGTCCTGGGGGACTTGGTGGCTTTCCCCCTAATGGCCCTGGAGGGTCTCGTGGCCATCCTCCTAGTGGTTCCGGAAGCTGTGGAGGTTTACCCCCCAACGACCCTGGAGGGTTTGTTGGTCCACCTCCCAGTGGCCCTGGAGGTTCTAGTGGTCCACCTCCTGGTGGTCCTGGTAGTCCTGGTGGTCCCAATGGTCCTGGTGGTCCCGGAGGCCTTGGTGGTCTTCCTCTCGGAGGCCCTAGTGGTCCTAACGGTCATGATCCCGGAAATAAACCCCCTGCAGGTGGATTTTCTGGTAGTTCTTCATCACAACAACCTGTATATTAGTATACTTATGGTCCTACTGGTAATTATATGCCATATCAATATTACCAGTATGCTCAACCTAACCATGATTTACCTTTACTAGCAACTTTGGACTTGCCTGACTTGTCCAAGTTGATTAATGACCCCATTCGACACAATCCCTTGTGACCTCCCATTCCGGTAAAGTTACCATCGAACATTCCAATGTTCTATGGGAAGTAGGGAGACAATCTAAAAAACCATGTCATGAAATTTCATCTGTGGTGTTCTTCAAACTTCCTCATGGAGGATTCAGCTTTGTTACAACTTTTTCCGTGAACTTTGACCGATACAGCCGCCATGTGGTACATTGAACTTCCACAACATTCATTTGTGGATTTTGGCTCCTTGGAAACCATGTTTCTTACACACTTTCAACTTCCTATCCATTATGAAATGGGTACTGATATCTTAACTTCTCTGTGACAGAACACCTCCACCCACATATCCAATCATATCCATGAGTGGAGAAGGTGGAGAAGGCTTATTAAGCCCCCTATTCCGAATCAGTTATTAGCTGATTGGTTTACCAAATCTTTGTTGCCTCCAATTTCTTGAGACATGGATATGGGTGGTGCTGTTACTTAAGATCAGGCTATTAGTCGAGCCCAGTATCTAGACTTCATCTATTCCTAGTCTGGAACTCTTTATGACTTTATTCATCAAACTCCTCACCCAAGCACTGACCCCGCCAAGCCACCAACAGAAGTACCTGTTGATGGGATTGTTGGTTTAGTCCAGTCCCCGTCAGCAGCGAAACTTTCCAAGCAACCCCATACATCCACCCCTACTACTTCGACTCCTAAGGTTTTTGCCGAGGTCAATTCTATTCAAAGTACTCAAACCTTGGGAAACAATAAAAACAAGGGTAAAAGTAAGAATAAAAAACCTGGAAACCAACAGGAGAATTCAAGACCAACCAACAATGATAACGATAAAGGGAAAAGAAAGGAAAAATATCCATGTATGCTATGTGGAGGTGACCATTTCACAAAAGAGTGTCCCCGTCGGGATGAAATCTACCAATTTCTAAAATCAAATCCTGCACCCGCAATACTCACGGATCCTTTTCCCTCTCAATAACAACTAATAGACCACATGTCTAATAAAGGTCACTTTAGTTTGTTAGAGGAAATTCGTATGATGTCCTCAGATACCATTAATCTGCAAACTCGAAGTCAGAATTATGACAAACCCACAGACAAGAAAGAAGATCATTCTTCTTTAGGGAAAGCTCCCTCTACTAGTTCTCTGGAATCCTCATCTATTGTCCCCCTATCCATCGAGAAGCCTAATATCGACATGATTTTGCGTCCACCCAAGAGTACTCTTAGGAATGATATATTTAACCCTAATGCCGAGCTGCTCAATTTTATAATGCATTTGAAGATCTCGCTCAGGCACCTTGTGCAATGTCTATCTTAGAAGTACTCCAAAGTTGTCCTACAAAACGCATTTTTTTTTTAACGGATTTAGGAGCTTTAGACCCAGATAATACTAATTTGATTCATTTCAATATTGAGAACTATAATTCTAGGCTACCTCATAAACTTTCTTTTCAGATCATTACAAAAGTAGTTGGAAAGAATGTTTTTAGAAAGGTTCTAGATGAAGGAGCTTTGACCTCGGTTTTGTCTCTATCTTGTTGGAAAGCTCTTGGCTCTCCTAAGCTTGTAACATCACCTACGACTCTGAAGGCCTTTGATGGACAAGGTTTCCAGCCCCATGGTCTCATATCAGCCCTCGCAGTCGAGCTTGGGGGAAAAACCGTTTCTATTCAAGTATAAGTGGCAGATACCACGTTAGATTACTACCTCCTTCTAGGAAGAAATTGGTTTATGCCATGACTGTTGTCACTTCAACAATATTCCAAACAGTCCAATTTCCACATCTAGGGAGAATTTTTACCATTGACCATCTTGATTTCTATATGCCGGATGTTACTACCTCTACGGCTAATAACATCCCCATATTAGGCCAGTCCCCTCGTCCTTACCATTCGATTAGGGTAGGCATGTTGAAGGATTCATCCCTTATGGGGATTTTTCCATACAGTCCTCCTAACACAGATACCATGACAATCCATATGATCACCTCATTTGATTATGAGCCTACGGGAAAACAAGTTGTTGAGTCCACCTCGTTGAGTTCACATGAAACAATGTATGACACCATTCAAACCCTTTTCGATGATCACACTGATGACCTTCATCTAGTGGCTTCAGATCCTTACCATTTACCTTACATGTTAGAACCATCTCTTCCTGTCCTAGATTATCTCTCTGATACTTTTCCTTCTGACAATTCTATTATGGAGATCATGAGTACGGATGAGTCTATTTGGGAGGATCACCATCATAGATCCATGTTCCTCCCCAACACTAGTTTGGTTAACCATGATTACGCATCCCTGTTTCCTGCTGATATTATCAATGTACCCCAAAGTCCCATATTGTTGCAAGACACTGATTCTGAAGGAAACCTTTGAAACATCACTCAAACGAATGCGATTGACATATCAGCCAAGCGTGGTACCATTGAGCATGTTCATGTTGGGTAGAACTGCTCGACAGATGAATATGAAGCATATAAGGCACTTTTCAAATAATTTTGTGATATTTTTGCCTAGTCCTATGAAGAAATGCCGAGGATTGACCCATACATTATGGTCCATTAGATCAAAACCTATCCCATGGCTAAACCTGTTAGGAAAAAACTAAGGCAAGTCCATCCACGGAAGGCTGCAGCTATTAAAGATGAAATAGAGAAACTTCTCAAAGCTGGGTTTATATATCCCGTACCCCTGACGAAATGGGTGTCGAACGTTTTCCCTATCAATAAAAAGTAGGGCACCATTAGAGTCTGTATCTATTTTAGGGATTTGAGTAAAGCTTGTCCCAAGGACAACTTTCCTACTTTGCACATCGATCAGATTATCGACAACTGTGCTGGAAGTGTCATCTTCTCATTTATGGATGGCTTCTCTGGCTATAATCAGATTGAGATATTACCCATCGATCAGCGCAAGATGACATTCATTTTCCCATGGGGAACCATTCCATATAAGAAGTTACCATTTGGCTTGAAAAATGATGGCGCCACATTCTAGCGTGTGATGTCCTATGCGTTTCACGATATTAAACATGTTGTTGAACCGTACCTTGACGACCTCCCTACTCATTCACAGCGACGGGAGGACCACCCTGGTCATTTTAGAGACATTTTCCTAAGATGTCGTCATTATAATATACGGTTCAATCCACATAAATGTGTTTTATGCGTTGAGACGGGACATCTATTAGGATTTGTGGTCTCTAAGGATGGCATCCATATTGACCCCTTGAAAATTGCCTCCATTTTAGCTCTACCAGCCCCAACCATTCTCCTTTAACTCCAAAGTTTGCAAGGGAAGGAAAACTTTCTCCGCCGTTTCGTGTGCAATTTCGTAGAGAAAACACACGGTTATATGCGTCTCCTTAAAAAGGACAGTCCATTATTTTGGGATGACCAAGCCCAACGCACCTTTGATAATCTCAAACATGCTCTAACTCATTCACCCGTGATACACCCCCAGATTATTTAAAGGATTTTCTCTTGTATATTGTTTCCTCCGATACTACCCTTGCTGTGGTTTTGGTGCAAGAAAATCCCAATGGTCAGGAGCACGTGACTTACTATGCGAGTAAGAATCTTATGGATTCTAAAACCTGATATTCACATGTGGAGAAGTTAGCATTGGCCATGGTCATTGCTGTACAACAATTTCGTCACTACATTTTGCTCCGCACAACCATGGTATTGGAAAACCAGAACCCTATGTATTACATCTTGACTCGTCAAGTACTCAGGGGCAAGTACTCGCGATGGATAGTCATACTACAGGAGTTTGATTTGGAATTTGCCAAAGCCAAATCAAAGAAATCCTTGCTCTTTGCCAAGCTCATGTCTGATCTTCCCTATGCTGCAACAGAGTCTGAGCCTAGTGATTCATTTCCAGATGAATTTATGTTCCTGATCAACACTACCAATCCATGGTATGGATATTTGCTTATTTATCTCCAAACAAAACGATTTCAGCTACATTTATCCCATGAAGATCACTGCCGTATCCGTCACCACACGAAATACTACATTATCTTGAATGATACCTTGTATAGACATGGGATTGATTCTATTCTCTGATGGTGCCTCACCCATGAAGAGGCTGAACATGTGTTGAATGATTGCCACTCTAGAGCATGTGGCGGTCATTTATCTGGGATGGCTATAGCCCAGAAAATCCTTCACGCTAGCTATTTCTGGCCTTCAATATTCAAAGACTGTCATGAGGCTGTTAAGAAATGCCCACCTTGTCAACATTTTTTGTTATTTTTTCAACATTCAAGCTAGCATTATGTTAGGATCTTTAACTGAGAGAATAACAAGTACAGCAATCAAACACAAGAGACAATGAACAAAGTGTTTTTCATCAGGGAAACCATAAATGGAGAAAACCCCTCAACTTCCTCAGAGATAGAATCGGCACAAAAGGTAAAACCCCAAAATAGTAAGATGCACTCCCGATAGCAGTAACCTTCTTCTTGTCTAGCCCCGGTGTCTTCTCCTTCCTCAACTATGTGCTACACTTGAGTGTGTGAGTGATGTGTTCTAAATAGAGAGTCCAACTCTCTATTTATACTAATCCCGACATGACTAAAACCCTACTAGGGCCGACCTCTACTTGAAGAGTCTAATAACCCTAGTGCCCCGGAACTGTGGGGACTTTAACCCTTAGACAATCGGAGGGTTACCCACAATGACTTGACATGACTTGTTTACATTATTGATTCTCTTGATTGGAACATCAGGGTATGACATAACATGATAACATCATGGAATAAACATCAGGTTACAATAGATAAGAAATACAAGTGAATACATTCCGAAATTACAATTACATCAACACTCCCTCTTAACTAGGAAGGTATTCTCTCGACACAATTTTCATCACTGGTCTTCTTCTCTAGATCTTCTCGTCATCTGCATCTTCAAGTCATATTCATCTTCAAGTCATCTTCATCTGGATCTAGATAATCTCTCGATCTGGATCATCGTCGCTGGATCATACTCGGTCTGGATCATCACTGGACATCATCACTAGATATGGATCATCACTGGATCTAGATCATCACTAGACATCATCACTAGATCTAGATTATCACTCGATCTAGATCATCATCACTGGATCATACTCAATCTAGATCATCACCGGACATCATTAATGGATCTGGATCATCATTCGATCTGGATCATCACTGCTGGATCTGGATCATCACTTGATCTAGATATCTCAGAGTCATCATTACTGGATCTAGATCATCTCTGGTCATCATCATGTGTGTTATCTCATGATTCTTCTCGTCATAGGAAGTTCTATAGAGCCAGCCTTCTTTCATGCTGGTTGTAAGACTAGCCATCATGTAGGTCTTCTTCAGCGCTTATATCTGACCTACTTGTCAGAATGGCCTGCCCAACACTTACATCTGACCTACTCATCAGAAAGGCACACCCAGCACTCACATTTGATCATGTAGAACCCTACAATCACATCAGAAAGGCCCAACACTCACATTTACTAGCATGATAGGACATCACTATCATCTGTGAAAAGGCTTCAGTACTTATATCTAACCTGGTAGGAACCAAATCCTACACCCTTGTTAGAAAGGCTTGCACTCACATCTGACCTGGTAGGAACTAAATCCTACACCCTCGCCAAAATGGCCCCCAGTCCCAGACTAAGCTACCTGGTAATGGACCAGGTGCCTCCATTCTCTTGGAGAATGGCACTTGCCCTTATATCTGACCTGGTAGGAACCAAATCCTACACCCTCGCCAGAGTGGCCTGCACTCACATCGGACCTGGTAGGAACCAAATCCTACACCCTCGCTAGAATGGCCCCCAGTCCTAGACTGAGCTACCTAGTAATGGATCAAGTGCCCCAACTCTCCCAGAGAGTGGAAGTTGCCCTTACATTTGACCTACTTGTCAAAATGGCCAGCACTCATATCTGACATGGAAGGAACTTAATCCTTTAGCCATGACAGAATGGCTTAGCCCTTATATCTGACCTGCTCATCAGAATGGCTATGGATCTTAGCACTCATATCTGACATGGAAGGAGCCAAATCCTCTCACCATGATAGAATGGCTCAGCCCTTATATCTAACCTGCTTGTTAGAATGGCTATGGATCTCAACACTCATATCTGACATGGAAGGAACCAAATTCTCTCACCATGATAGAATGGCTCAGCCCTTACATTTGACCTACTCATCAGAATGGCTTCCGGACTCATCACTTCCCTTTGGAAAGGACCTCGATCTAGAGAACACCAAGCTTCTCCTTGAAGTACTCAAACTTCACTCTATCCAATGGCTTCATCAACACATCAGCTATCTGATCATCTGTCGCAACATACTGGAGCTTCACTGCACCCCTCTGCACCATATCCCTGATATAGTGATACTTGATCTCGATATGCTTTGAATTGTCATGGAACACTGGATTCTCTAACAACTTCACACAACTCTGGTTGTCACAATGTATATAAGTAGCATCCAACTAGAGATCAAATAAATCAAACAGTAGCTTCCTCACCCATACTACCTCACAACTACCTGAACAAGCTACGACATACTCTGCTTCAGCTGTACTCAGTGCCACATAGGATTGCTTCCTGCTGAACCAAGAGATCACACCTGATCCCATACTGAAGCAACACCCTGAAGTGCTCTTCCTATTGATGGCACTGCCTACCCAATCTGAATCAACATAACCCTCTAGGTTAATCTTCTGATTTGCATCGTATTTGAGCCCAAAATCAACTGTACCCCTCAGGTACCTCAGACTATGCTTTGCAGCAATCAAGTGAACATTTCTCGGATCTGTCAAGAACTGCCTCAAGGTGTTCATAGCAAATAAAATGCCAGGTCTCATGTTCATTAGGTACATAAATGACCCAATCATCTGATGATACATCGTAGCATCAACTAACTCTGATGAAGCATCACTTAATAGCTTCAGGTTCGATGCTATAGTTGTGGCCATAGCCTTGCAGTCCATTATCCCAAACCTTTTCAAGATCTCTACTGCATACTTCCCTTGTCCAAGGAAGATTCCATCTACACTCTACCACACCTCCATACCTAGAAAATAATGCATCATACCCAAGTCCTTCATTTCGAACTCGACAGCAAGCTTTCTCTTTTTATTAGCAATCAACCCATCCATACCTATCACAAACAAATCATCTACATATAGTAGAAGCATCACTGGGTTGCCATCTTCAACCTTGTAGGAAAGGTTGGAATCTGCTTTACCCTTGTTAAAGCCCAAACTAGATAGAAAGCTGTCAATTCCTCCGTACCATGTCCTAGGTGCCTGTTTGAAACCGTACAGGGCTTTCTTTAATCTGCACACATGAGACTCCCTGTCACGTGTCTCAAAATCGAGTGGTTTTTCTACATACACTTTCTCTTCCACTACACCATTCAAGAAGGAAGTCTTGACATCCATCTGGTGTATCTTCCATTTCATTACTGCAGCCAGAGGAAGTACTGATATGATGGAAGTGTATCTAGCTATAGGTGCAAAGGTTTCTTCATAATCTATTCCTTCTTTCTGAGAGAAACCCTGAGCTACAAATCTTGCCTTATACTTTTCAATGCTACTGTCTGCAGCATGTTTGATCTTGTAGATCCATTTGGAAGTTACAAGTGACTTCCCATCTAGTCTTGGGACAACATCCCAAACATCATTATTCATGATCAATTGGTATTCTTCGATCATAGCATCCTTCCATTCTTTTCGTTCTGCCGCTTCTTCATAACTGAAGGTTCTTTATCAATGAAATCACAAAGTAAAGCTACATACATGGAGTAGGATTTGGTCCTCTTTCTTTCTCTATGATTCTCTTCTAGAGCCCCATATCTTTCCACACCTTGGATAAGTTCTCGTACCCAAGCAGGTTTCCTCTTATGAGGATTCTTCTCCAGAGGTGGATCTATAGGTTTTTGTGGTTCTTCAAATTCTCGATCTTTTTCTTGAGCTTCTTCGTTCATGGTTGTATCATGAACTCTAGGTGCTTCTGCTTCTTCAGGTTCTTTAGTAGGTCTCTTTCTAGATTTTTTGTAAGCTATGTCTTCATCAAATGTCACATCCCTGCTTATGTCAATCTTCTTGTATCGTGGGAAATATATTTTGTAAGCCTTCGAGCTTTCAGAGTATCCCAAAAATATACCCTTCTTTCCCGAAGGATCTAATTTAGTCCTTTTCTCTTTTGGAATGTGTATGTATACTAGATAGTCGAATATTCTGAGATGGTTGACTTCTGGTTTCTTGTCGAAGAAGACTTCTTCAGGAGTCTTGTTCTCAAGTACTCTATGTGAAGTACGGTTCTGTACATACACCACTATTCTGGTAGCTTCCACCCAAAGATGCATAGGAACTTCTTGATCATGAAGCATTGCTCTTGAAACTTCCATGATAGTTCTATTCTTCCTCTCTGTAATCCCATTCTGTTGTGGATTGTAAGGAGCAGAAAATTCCCTCATGATCCTTGATTCTTTGCATAGCTCTTTGAATTCATTTGAAGTGAATTCTCCGCCATTATCTGATCGAATGGCCCTTGATCTTCTTTTCAGTGTGGTTCTCGATCAAGGCTTTGAATTACTTGAACTTGCTGAATACTTCGTCATTGTTCTTCATGAAGTAAACCCATGTCTTCCTAGAGAAATCATCAATGAAAGAAACATAATATGCATACCCGCTTAGTGAATTTGATGACATAGGACCGCATACATCGGAGTGGATGATTTCCAAGATTCCTTTTGCTTTGCTTTTGCTGCTTGGAAATGTCTTCTTTGTATTCTTTCCTTTCGCACATCCTTTGCAGACCCCATCATGTTTTGCTTGGATTTCTGGAAGACCTTCAACAACTTTGCTTGCAATAGGTAGTGCTCTGTAATGCACATGTGCAAGTCTTCTATGCCAAAGTTCACTTGGCTCTACTGTGTCATGGACCAAGGCTTGTTCTGGATGGCCCTTTAATTTGTACAATCCTCCTTCTTGTTCTCCAATCACTACCGCATCATCCATAGTATTTCCTTTTGGCCACATGATGACTTGACCATCTATGAATGAAAATCGCATTCCTTTTTCATCTAATGCCGATATGGAAAGGAGGTTCTTCTTGAGTCCTAGCACAAACAATAATTCTTTCATTGTTAGAGACTTTCTAGAGTCTAGCTTATAGGAATATTCCCCACTACCTTTTATTGGATATTGGTAGTCATATCCTAGCTTCACCTTGTGAGATGATTAATGTTCTAACAGTCTCACAAAGGATTCTTGAATCCTGTCATATGTTTGGAAGCCCCACTGTCTATAAGCCAATCATCACTTCCATGAGTAATGTTACCTGTGAGAGCAGAGATCAAAACATATTCATCCTCGCTTGAAGAATCTTCACTTTCATATCTAGTTCTTTTCTTGGATGGTTCATCATCCTCTGTAGCATGAGCATGATGTCTTCTTTTGTTGCTCCTCTTTATTAGTTTTTGTTTCTTATGACAATTTCTTGCATAATTTCCTGCTTCATCACATTTATAACATATGATCCTAGATAAATCTTTTCTAGTGTTATCTTTGTGAGAGTGCTTATCTCTGGAGTTATGAGATCTTCTTTTGGTTGACTTGGAATGTGATTTGGAGTGTACCGTGAGAGCTTGATCTTCACTTCCCATCTTTTCTTCTCGAGCTGCTATCTGAGCTTCTTCTTGAGAGCACTCTTCCCATAGTCTACTGAACTTGACTAACTTCTTTCTAGCATAATTTCCTTGGATGAAAGAATCCCATGACCTAGGAAGGCCATTCAAGGTAGTCATCACAATCTCTGCATTTTCCACTTCTTCATCTACAGCTTCTAGTTGTTCCTTGATCTGAGAAACTCTTGTGAAGTAATACTGGATTGTTTCTGCATTCTAAATCTTCACATTCTTCAGTTGGTTTCTCAGATTCATCTTCTAGTTTATGTTCTTCCCTTCAAACAATTTGGTTAGGGCATCAAACATAGCTTTATATGTCTTTAGAGAGGACACCTGTAGTATGAGATGGTCCTTGATAGAATCAACAATGATTCTCTTTTCCATAACCAATTTCTTCTTATGCAAGGCCTTAGTCTCATCTCCCTCTGGAACTGGAACCTCCTCATGGATGTAGGAGTCCAACTCATTCTCTTCCAGGACCAAGGAGATCCTATACTTCCAAGCTCGAAACTTATCAGCTTTCTCAATATTTTCATCAAGCTTGGTATGGTGAGACATCTTAACTAAGAACCTCAAATGGAAATACAAAAGATTTTAGATCTTACCAGGTCAAGATGTCGGATCTGAAACTTGAGCTGAAATCATGTAGAGCTGGTTCAGGAGCAAATTAGGGTTTTGTTTTTCAGAGTTCTGTCGACCCAAATACCTTGAAATTTATCCCTAACTTTGATGTTGGGGAGGAGATCAATCCACGCTTGGGCTCACTAAAAAATTCCTCTTCTGTGAAAATCCCTAATTTCTAGCAGCAGTGATAGGTCCAAAACTAAAAAACCTCAGAATTGGATTCTTCTTTTACAGAAAGATGTGCCCTAAGGAGGAGAGTTATTACACCTTACGTTTACTGAAAATATATGGAGAGAGATCCATAAAGTAGGAAGCCCTAGTTCCTACAACTGCACAATGTCTTTTTTTTAGGTTAGCTCTGATACCATGTTAGTTTTTCAACATTCAAGCTAGCATTATGTTAGGATATTTAACTGAGAGAATAACAAGTACAACAATCAAACACAAGAGACAATGAAAACAATGTTTTTCATCAGCGAAACCATAAATGGAGAAAACCCCGCAACTTCCTCAGAGATAGAATCAACTCAAAAGGTAAAACCCCAAAATAGTAAGATGCACTTTCGATAGCAGTAACCTTCTTCTTGTCTAGCCCCAGTGTCTTCTCCTTCCTCAACTATGCGCTACACTTGAGTGTGTGAGTGATGTGTTCTAAATAGAGAGTCCAACTCTCTATTTATACTAATCCTGACATGACTAAAACCCTACTAGGGCTGACCTCTACTTGGAGTTTCTAATAACCCTAGTGCCCTAGAACTACGAGGACTTTAACCCTTAGACAATAGGAGGGTTGCCCACAATGACTTGACATGAATTGTTTACATTATTGATTCTCTTGATTGGAACATCGGGGTATGACATAACATGTTAACATCCCAGAATAAGCATCACGTTACAATAAATAAGAAATACAAGTGAATACATTCTGAACTTACAATTACATCAACATTTTTATCCCAAAAAGTGCACTCATCCTGCTCCGCTACACCATGTCATTGCCGTTGGCCCATTTGCCAAATGGGGGATTGACTTTATGAATTGTAATCCTACCTCAGCTGGGGGGCATGGTTACATCATCGTAGTCGTTGGCTATTTTACAAAATGGTCTGAGGCCATGCCTACATAAGCAAAAGATGGTAAGACTTCCTCTCTCTTCCTATTCAATCATGTCATATCTAGATTTGGAGTCCTGCAGTCCATCGTTACTGATCACGGATCACATTTCTGTAATCAAATGATGAAGGAACTAAGTGCCAAGCTATGTTTTCACCATGAAAACTCTACACCATATTATCCACAAGATAATGGTCAGGTAGAGGCCATTAACAAAGTTTTGAAAACTATGCTTCGTCGGATGGTTGCAGATCATAAATCATACTGGAACCACATTCTTTTCTCCACTCTTTGGGCTTATAGGACTTCGGTGAAAACAGCTACTAGTTTCATGCCATTCCAGCTTGTCTATGGACTCGAAGCTGTCTTACCAATTCAATGTTAGATTCCATCTTTACAACTTGCTGTCGAACTTCTCCCAGACACTTTCGTAGAAGAAGAAATATTTTTGTACTTGAATAACCTTGACGAGACTTGGAGAGATGCTTCCTTAGCTAATGAGGCACATAAGAAACATGTCAAGCCACAGTATGATAAATTCGTCCAACCTCATGCCTTTAATGAGGGTGACCTAGTTTTGACTTACGACCAAAGATATGAAAAACTAGGGAAAGGAAAGTTTGAGTCCATGTGGTATGGTCCTTTCGTCATTTCTAAAGTTTTAGAGAAAGGGTCCTATGAGCTCATTGACTACAATGGAATCCCTTTAGGGAAACCTCGCAATGGGTTGTACCTGAAGAGGTACTATGCCTAGGTCTTTCTTGGATAGTATCTTGTATATATGTATATTGCTTGAATTTTAGTGTGCTTTTAGTATTTTCAATATGGTTTCGAGTTTAGTGTCCGCATATGTTTATACCATGTTTTATTCATGCAGAGCAAATGGATTTCTATGGCTTCGTTGATGGTGCTTGTTGCCATACCTTGAATCTCACCTCAGCTACTTGGGTCCTCTATTACTCGGTTGAGATTTTGTCAGTTTAGAAGCGGTTTGTATTGGTCCTTATACCAATAACATCGCCGAGTATCAAGCAGTCATCGGTCTTCTGACTAAAGCTGCCTCCCAAGATGTTCACAATCTAGTAGTCTTGATGGACTCACAACTCGTGGTTTGTCATCTAAACCATGCTTATACCATTAGAAATCCTATGCTTCTCTGCCTTTTCTGGAGAGTACGCTTGTTAGAAATATCATTTGAAACCATCACTTATAGGCATATCCCTAGGGAACATAATGTAGTTGCTGACTCATTAGCTAATTACATCTTAGATTGGAATATTTCCCATTCATGACGTTAATTAAATATGGTTCATTGTAAATAAACAATTAAAGACACATAAAACTCATGTAAAATACATTCACCATTTGAGACATATAAACACCAGGTAAAAAGATATATATATATATATATATATATATATATATATATATGACCAAGTTTACAAAACCATAGGTCTCGAGACCTCATCTGAAGCACGTAGGCTTTCAAGAAAAAATCACCATACAAAATCCTGAAGCTATCAGCTTTCAATAGATATCTCATGCACACAATATCTAGTGATGCTCGTGGTAGCACATCACTGCCTGGGCTACTCTACGTAGCAGCCTACTAAATTGACATGGTACTCCCATTGTAGGTCTTTGATACCTCAGAGGGAGGTCATCAATGGAAGCATCATGGATGTCTAAGGTCAACCTCTCTAGGTTTTCCTCTAACTCCCCAGTGATATCATCACCCTATGGTACAGAGTGGGCTCCATCTCATCTATCCAATGGGGAATCTACCCTAGGTCATGCTACTCCAACGTCTGCATGAAAATGTCCAGGTATCATTACTTTACATAAAAAGTATAAAACATAAAAAAAATAAAAACATTTTATCCATTTTAGGGTTTCTTGCTTCTTACCGATGTCACCCCACTATCTGCCAGGTGGGAGCGGTAGGTCAGGGTCTCCACTGAATTCTGTACCTACATAAGCATAATCCTCCACCATGAGGATCTGATCTGGGAGCCATCTGAAGAACAGGTCACCGAACTTCACCTTCCCCCTTCTTGCTCCAATACGGGCCATACTCCAGACCCACCTCTGCATATGGGGGTCCCATGCCCTCAACTCTATGAAGACCACCTGAGGTCTCATATGTGGTACCTGCTCAAAGAAGAAGCAAGCTAGAATGGAACCAAAGCCAAACTGCTTCAGTTCTCCCTGCTGACACTTAGTTAGTTGATCTTTGAATATCAGAAGTAGGGCTTCTACCCAGTTGAATACTGTAGACACCATGGCCTCTATGGCACATAACATATGTGCCCTAGAATCCTTGTGCACACCCTAAATCCTGGCCACTCTCTGCATAGTAAATAAGATAGTCAGTAGGGGCCCATCCATCATTTCCCTGATGGGGACTTTCTTCCCCGATGTCCTCGTCCCTAGGATACAATGACGGTCTATCAACTCTTGTGTGGTAATATCACCTCCTCAGGAACCTGTCAGTGAGATGGGGGCACCCTGTCTTGAGAGTCCAGTTAAGAAGTAGATTTCCTCTACCTCTACTGTCAGAATATGATCCCCAACCTCAAAGTTTTGCTGCTATGGATTCCACATCCGAAGTTTGTGCTCTATCAACCACTCATGTGATACGATGCTAGCAGTCCGGAAGAATTTCAGGAGCCCACAGTCAATGCTGCTATACAACCTGCATTCCTTTCAGCGAAAGTGTCATCATTGTCATGTTGTCTTTCTTTCCATATCACCATGATTGATCAGCAAAAACCTACCAAAAACAATCATAACACATATTAGAGTCATCCTTAATGATTTAAATCCAAAGAAATGATTTATTTTTACTTATGTTATCATTTATAAATCTTCACAGGCGGCACCGGCTGTGTGCCGTTGAAGACAGGTGGAGGCACTGCCTGTGAGCCTTGTTTTAGGCACGGTTCTAGTGAGGTACCATGTATCCCGCAAGGGATAAGCATGGTTCCCATTTCCATGGTTTTAGGGATTTCCATACAAACCCAAAACCCCATCAAAACTCAAAATTAAGACTATGAAAAGAAAGAGTAGGATTTTAACTGTTACTTGGAACTGACGGTGCTCGAGTCCGATGCTAGAAAATCCTGATATCAGCAGCTTAAGATCTGACTAGGAAAGTGCTCCAAATGCTCTGCACTATGGGTAAATAGTAAAATGATTTTATTTTTCACTATTTACATGACTTATATACACATTTTTGGGTTTGAAATGCTATATTTTTTATTTATAATCACTTTTTACTCGAAATTTATCAGTCGTAATCCCTTAATGTTAGTTATGAGCGCATTTAACACTTGTTTTTTGAGTCGATTGTAGGATAGAAGAACCATAGCAGTAAAGCTTTGGGAGTTTGTTTATGACTTTTTCATACTACCATAAAACGGAAAAAATTGATGAGCGTTTGTTACGACACTTTGGTCACGCTCTTTAAACCTAGTATCAAAGGTCCGAGTCCATTTCCGATCCTTTCCAAGCTCGTAAAAATTGACATTGTGTAAAGAAACCCCATGGAGTCTTATTTTAACCCTTTTCAGCCTCCTTAAACACGAAAATATCGTTGAGTCTGTTTATGATTCTTTCCAGGCTCGTAAAAAGTAACATTGTGTAAAGAAACCTCATGGAGTCCTCTTTAAACTCTTTTTAGGCTCCCTAAATACAAAAATATTGTCAAGTGATATTGTCTTCTTCATGCTTGTTAAAGAATTTGAAGAGTCATCTTTCTGATGGTAGGTTATCTCTTTTTCGGTTCGGATAGACTATTTATGAAAAAGGAACACTCCAGCCAATCATGATTGGAAGAGTTCTCTAAGGTATGATTTTACACTTTTTCGGGCCTTAGGGACTAAATCATATAAAAAAGGACCCCTTTGGAGTCTTCTTCCAGAATCGTTCAGCCTCTCTAAACATGAATGATACCAAGTTTTCTTTCATTGGACTTGTTAAATTAAACATTGAGAGATGTGTTTTGGGAATGAACCCCTCCTCTCTTAGGTTCGCAAAACATATGAGTTTGGACTTGTCTTCGGACAAGCTATATCGAGTGTTTGTTACCCTCTTTGAACTTATAAAACCAAAATGAGACACTCATTGATCATGATGGGGAAAATGGGAAGGGGATCATTTTGCAAATAAATGGCAGTAGTTTGTTGTTACCTTTGAACATGGCACTTGTCTACATATCATGTCAGTCAATTGGGTATTCAGCTGATCTCTGTGACGATCCAATTTCATGAGTCATGTCACTCCTTTGAGTCTTTCAAAAGAATGCATTATCCACTGTCGCATTGTGATTTTGTCCCGTTCATTCATGTTGCCAAGAATTTTGTCGTGCCGCCCAATGTTCAAAGGGAAATTGAAGAATTTTTTCCTCTACAGTCAGCACAGCCTCTGTGTCAGTACTTTTGAGTCAGTCCTATGGTTACTATATTCACATCATTCTAGAACTATGTTCAAAGTTTCATGTCATCGATATGGGACTTATCATGGCCTTCCTTTAACGAGACTATTCCCATCGACATCAGCTCATCATCTGGGAACTACTCTTAGAAACAAAAACTTGGTACCTTGAGATCTGTATGCCTTAATGACAGATTCTCTCACTCTTGACATAGGTTCACATAATTTAACCTTTGATCGATAGAATCAACTGGGTGTTTGACATCAGGACATCTATTCACACTCAGTACATTGTCCTGGGGTACCTTGGGAATCATTGACATCAACGGTGATCTCCCTCGCACTTGTTAACAGTTCACATCATCGGCCGGTAATCAAGTGATTTCTACCATGTTCGACTTTAGATCATTGTAATCACATGGATATAATTGTACTTTGTGGAAGATGAGATGAAGACCCTTGTTATTTGTTTAGCACTCATTGATTTCCCCAGGTTGCGATGGAGTTTTGTATATCTAGCATGGATCCACATTTGTATGGTCGTTGCTATGCTCAAATTTGCATCTCTATGACATGGATCTACATTGTATGTCTGGTAGCTATTTCCAAGTTTGAGACCTCTATGACATGGATCTACGTTGTATGTCTGGTAGCTATTTCCAAGTTTGAGACCTCTATGACATGGATCTACACTATATTCTAGTATCCATGCTTGTTTATTCCTCCCATGGATCTGCCTTGTATTGGTCTGCAGCCATGAGTTGGTTACTTGTGTCTATGAGTAAAAAAAATTGATGTACTATAGATGCATACTGGAAGACATGCTCTAATCATGCTGACATATTCACCTTGAAGTGACAACTTGTTCTCTCAAAGATCTTGTTTATCGTATCCCTTTAAGACTCATGCTTTGGGGGGCATCCTGTTATACCCAAATTGTGTCACCACCATGTGATAAGACCTTTGACTTGCATATTTTCCCTTACTCCCAACACTTAGAGTGGAAACCCATGTTGTTTGTCAATCTTACATGAAAATAATCAGCACCGCACTTTTTCTGTTAACCATGAGTGGTACCTTGCTCGCGACGCCTTCATCTTGTTTTCCATAAGTAGTGCCACCGCTTGTGGCCTTTGGTCCATAAGCGTTTCTAACCTAAAACGCTTTTTCATAAGAGGAGAAAAGTGGTACCCTGGGTAAAATGGAGAAAAGAGAAGTTTCTCGAGGCTTCTAGATCATGAGCCTCATTTCCTCCCTTATCCCTATCATTGTGGGTCAGTTGAGCTCAAGATCCCCCATCATAGGATCTTGGAATCCACCTCATCCACAAATATCTCAACCATTATTATCCATTGAGCCTTATAAATACAAGCTCATGTCCATGGTTGAGGGGGAGAACTATAGAGGTATTGTTATGCTATTGGATTGACCACTTGGCCCAAGTTATTTGAGAGCATAGAGAGAAAAGTTGGAGCTTATGGGGATGAAAGTGTTGGTTTCATGGAGATGCATGTCGACACTAAGTCTTACTTGGTTGTAAGCTTCTCCATTCATCTTAATGCAAAGTTTATTTCCATCCCACATTACTGTTGTTTTGATTTCACATGTAAATGTTGTTAGATTCCTTAGTCACTAACATGGATAAGTAGATGATGTTCTGGTAGCTTTGNGTTCACTGTCAAAGAGACATTCCAAGTGTCTCGAACATCCAGGGAGGGTCTCCATCCTTTGTCGTTCACTCATTTGTTCTGGATCTGAACCATTCAGACCATAGGAACAGCTTCTGTCTGCAGAAGGTGAAATATTCCTACTTACACGGATCAAATAATATCTGACATGCTCATGGAGCTCCTCATCCTCCTGAACCAAAACCATATGAACCGTCTCCATGGTCGTGGCCACATAAATAAAAAAATCACAGCTATAGTCGGGTGGACTAAGCATGGGGATCGATGCTAAGGCTCGCTTAAGAGCATCAAAGGACTCCTGGGATCGTTCATCCCAGCAAAAGGCAGTGTCCTTCTTTAAAAGATGCACAAATCCTTTAGTCAAATTGGCAAAATTAACCAAGAATCTCTGCAAGAAATTTTCCATGCCTTGCAAACACTGAAGATGTCTAATATTGCATGGGGGAGACAATTGAAGTATTCCCTCAACCATTCAAGTGACCAACCATCACGCAAAAGATGCACTTATGAGGATTTAACCTAACCTGGTAATGGTGACATATTTCGAATACTAATCTCAAATGGTATGGATGATGCACTCTAAGATGAGAATGAGTAGCAAAATCATCCAAATACACTTCGATAATTGTTTTGAGATCATGAAAAATTAAGGTCATAGCCCACTGAAATGTGGCTCCAGCATTTTTAATATTGAAAGGCATATTTCGATATGCAAACGTACCCCAAGGTAAAATAAACGTAGTTTTATGTTGATCCTCGAGTTTGATTTGAATCTGATTATATCCAAAAAAACTGTCCATGAAGGAGAATACCTCCCTTCCCGCACACTGATCCAAAATATGATCAATGAATGGTGTGGGAAAATTATCCTTAGCATAATCATGATTTAAATCATTGAAATTGGTGCATATATGGATCGATTCCTTCTTCTTATCAACAGAAAAGGGGTTTGAATCCCACTCCATCAAGGGAACGTGATACATAAAACCGGCTTTTAACAACTTCTCTATCTTAGCCTTAATAGCGGGTGCTTTTGCAGGATTCACCGCACACAAATGTTGTCAAATGGGCTTCGCATTCGGATAGGTCTTAATTTCATGTTCAACAATACGAGGGTCAATACCTGGCATTTCCTGATATGACAAAGCAAAGATGTCACGAAACTCTTTAAATGACTCGGTATACTCCTTAATCTGATCAGGGGAACAGTCCGCCCCAATGTAGACATTCTCAAATTTTCCAGGATCATGAGAGATATTGATAGGAATAGTAGGTGATCAATTTTCCATGTTCCCATCATCCATTTGACCAAGAGAGCTCAATGGAACCGTGGGACTACTAATCATCTTGTTAAGAATCTCCCTAAAGTCCTCGTGCTACATACAGTCAAGCTCGGGAAGAAAATAGGATCTATAATGTAACTCTTCCCAAGGTGGCTCAACCCCAGACATGGCCTCAATAATGTTTTCATCTTATGGAAAAACATCATCAAGGAAATCATGTGCATCAGAGGACTCAACTTCCCATGCAGGCAGCACATACGAGTCCTCCTCCTCCATCCACAAAGAGGAAGGGCTAGGCTCTGCAACACAATCAAGATTCGCTTGATATGCTATCATTGCTGCAGGAAATGGCACATCCATTTGGATAGGTCCACTTGAAGGACTCGGTGAAGGAAGAATCAAAGGATCTTCCATATGGGTAGTGCGAAAAGACACTGAATTCAATGAAGATGAAGCCCTGCTGAAACTAGATCCAATCATAAGAACAGGCACAGGACAACTGAAGGTCCCCATAAGAGATGGATACATACCCACATCCACACTCCTAGTTGTCAGCTGAGAATGATCAATAATCGGGATAGAAGCTCCCAATGATGCACTAACACTCGGATTACAAAACGATGTCTGATCAATAGTAAAAATCTTCCCATTAAATGGAAATCATACTACTTGAAATAGAGAAGAGGCTATGGCTTGCATACTAGACATCCAATTCTTGCCCAGTAAAAGATTGTAATCAAGGGGCACATCAACCACCTCGACCTCGATCATGACGGTCTTCCCTCCGAGTTGAACCTTAAGATAAGGAATAATCTCATGCGGCTGAAATGATCTACCATCAAAGGCAGTCAACATGTTAGTGGATTGAGACAACTTGGGAGAACCCAAACCCTTCCAGCATGACAAAGACATCACAGAAGTAGCAGCACCTTCGTCAATCATAGTGCATTTGACAGTCATGTTAATACAATCTACATGAATCAAAAGAGACATGTAGTAAGGCAAGCGAGGCTGTAGTTTCATGGTTTCAAATTTGATGACGGAAGAAGATCTATCATCATTAATCCCAAGAGAAGAAATCAAGGCTTTCCTTTGTGGAGGACAACTCTGAAGTACTTCAAGTGTGGACATTGCACAAGGAGTTTGGCCCAAATCCTTGACAATGAAATAGTTCTAGGCGGCTTGGGCATTAGGATTGTGCCCTGAACGCTTTAGGACTCCCTTAGGAATGTGAGGTGCAATTTCAAGTTTATCGATAGGGTTTTCAATACGCAAAGGGATCTCGGGTGGAGCGGGTTCTTTTCCAAGGTCTGGTTGTGATGAACGATAGTCTTTCGCATGAGTCACAACCTTAGTAGCACATACCATGTTGATGCAACCATGACCAGTATTGGCTTCCAGGGGATTTTGATCTCCCCCCGATGCACAACAAGGATCATTGGTCCTTGAGTTCATATTTTGATTATGGGGTAAAGGGTTTGTCAACACAGCTGGGCCCTGTGCTATGAACCTCGAGGCATCTTCCATACAAGGGTACAAGTGAGTGAGGTGGTCATCCTTACACAATTTGCAAGGAAACTTAACCTTATGTTTATACTTCTTGTCCCCCCTAGCATTGTGGGCATTCTTGTCATTAAAATTAGCATTTTCATTCTTGTTCCCACCATTACGATTATTTTTACCCTTTTTCCTATTCCTTCCTGGCTGCTGGTTGCCCTTCTGGTCTAACGATTGCATGGAAAGTACACTCACCATTTGGGTGGGTTGAGACAAATTCATGGCTTGTCTCAAAGCAGATTGATTAATAGACAATTGACTCACTTTTTTCACAACCGAATCCGCAGGTTTGGTACTTATACAACCCACAATGCCATCAGCATGTGGTCCAGGCTTGATCTTGGGGTCGAAACTAGAACGCAGAGCATTAGGTATGATCTCATAGAAAATTTCGGATTGAGCATAAATCAAATCCAACTCCTGTGCCCTAAAGAATGCTTATTCCTCATTTTGGACTCCGAATGTGGAAACATCCTTTGCGATGTAAGGTAACAACGACTTGAGGAACCACTCAAGGAGAAATTCTGGTGGTATGAAGGCTTTAATCAACCTATTTAGTCTATGCCACTCTTGGATATGATTTGAGATATGTGTGGCTTTGTCTTGTCTAAATGTGGACAAGAGTTATGCACCAACATCGTAACGCATGGGTAGCTGAAAGTGATTGAGGAAAGTCATGGAAAGGTCATCGAACAAAACGAATGCCCCCCTTGGTAACTCTATATACCACTTCATTGTAGGCCCGGTGAGGGTGTGTTGAAATAGCCTTAAACAGATTGATTCATCATGTAAGGAATTATAAGAGCACCAAAGGTGAAAAGTAGTGACATGTTCACTAGGATCTTCTCCTGCTTTTCCCTCAAAGTTGGGAATGTTCGAGGGAATCTTGTTAAGGACAGCCGGCCAAGCTGAGTCATGAGATACCGGATCGTTCATAATTCTTGATAAGTTAGGTAATTTCATTCTGAGGAAAGGGAGCCTAGGTTGATCCGGTCTATGCCATGCTCCCTAATAATTCTGGTTCATATAAGGCTGATTACTATAAATACCATGGCCTTGGCCATAATATCCTCCTACAATTTGACCCATATAGGGATGCATGGAAGCATTATGATGTGGTGTACCTTGACTAGGCAGTGCTACAAAGCCATAATTAGAAGAGTAAGTGGGTTGTTGATACCCGTACCCATAGGGTTGATAGTTTTGTCCATATTGCGGTCCATAAGGTAATCGATGAGAAGCTCCATAAGGTGTCCCATGGGATGTCCCATGAGAAGCTCCATAGTTAGGGATATGGGGAACTCCTTGTGATGGACAATGAGATGATCTAGAAACAGGAATATGACCTCTTGAGACGATAGTAGGTACTTGACTCTGAGATACTACTATGCGAGCAGACGCAGTACGAACATGGCTAGTAGTGACATTCCAGCCTGAACGACCACGTGAATGAGGGGGAGGAAGGGTTTTCAAAAATGCATTCGAAGGAGTAGGATTTGAGGATGAAGGGACATGTGAAGGGATGTAAGTGGTGTTCCCTATGGTCACTCATCTCGGTTCGGGTATCTGCATATGACTACTAACACTAGGTCTAGGACGGACATGTGAGGTAGCTTCCTCCACCGGGATGGAAGGTACAATGTGACTCGTGCTCCCAAATCTCTCCACATGGAAAGGAATAGGAGTGCTCCCAAGCGTAGTGCTAGGTTCAATTTCTGACCCGGCATGATGTGTTGGATCATGTGCAGAGATATCAGGTATGCCATAATGAATATAAATAGTGCTTGTGGGTTCATGATGAGTCTCGTCACCTGGTAACCAATACCGGAAACCTATGAATGATGGATCATAACTAGAATGTGAAGGTATATCTGGTGAAGTATCATATACAGGATCAAAATCTACATCCCCAACCTCGTGAGGTGGATAATACATCTCAGGAATATCATCCTCGTGATCTCCCATTGTGTGTGAACCAATGTGAGAAGTAGTCCGCCGGGACTGTCTGTTTATCTCTCCCAAAGGAGGAGGAGACGTGGAAGGAAGAAATCATGCTAAACGACGAGAACAGAGAAGTGCCATGCCCAAATCCACAACGACTCAAAAAATGAAAAAGACTTTATCTAATTATGCAAACCCTAGGAAAACTAGTGTGCACAGAGCATACACCTTCATAATGTAAAGACAAATCACAAGCAAACAAGGGTAGGATATGTGAGCTCCCAAGTGAAGCATGTATGTCTCACCTAGGAGAGGCTTGAGACTCCCATACACAACAAGTGGAGGTTTGTAACCAATTATAGTGGCCCGTAGCTTCAACGTATATAGCGATTGTGCTGTCCAACCCCTACCTGGCCAAGACACCTGCAGAATAACCTCTACGAAGTACCCCCTCGATAACCTAGGTAAGGAAACCAAGGTCACCTCAATATAATCAATGCTCAGGTGAACATTCGTAGGCATGATTGACCATATGGGCAGGGTAGAAAAGCTTGAAACTCTCGAAAGAGCCCCTAGATACAAATACAATCCTAGAAATATCTCCGGTGCTACTCAGTTATGACCAGGGGTCATCCCAATCAATAACCGCTCACACTGCCTTGTGCTTAACTCCCTTGTAAGAGGAGGATCCTGAGA
Source organism: Pseudotsuga menziesii (assembly GCA_001517045.1). Taxonomy (NCBI): domain Eukaryota; kingdom Viridiplantae; phylum Streptophyta; class Pinopsida; order Pinales; family Pinaceae; genus Pseudotsuga; species Pseudotsuga menziesii. The sequence goes on from LPNX010643448.1 coordinate 180,286, forward strand.
AACACTAATTATATAAAGGAATTTCACACTCTCACCTGGATAAACACATAAATGTTTTGTTTAGAGGTCTTGGAGAATTTACTCACAATGAACTATTCCAAGACCCCAAAACCTAATCTTGTTGGTGCACCCTATAAAAGAAAAGAGTGTAATTCATTTTATTATGCGTTGATTTTAATTGGCTTATTACTAAAAAAGGTAAAATGATCATGCAACTAATGATGTTATGACGCAACAAGAAGTAAAATGCACACCTAACAATAAATGAAAAAAGCATTATGTCAAATGAAAAATGGGGTATGCTACTACGTGAAGTGCAACATTTTTCTTCAAATGAAGATTCAATCATTCCTATATGAAAAACTGACTAATAATTTTCCAAGAAAACCTAATGCAAGTACCATGCAAAATGCAACAATGCATAATAATGCAAAAAACAAATGTTTTTGTATTTTTTGAATTAAAATGAGATAATAAATCAAAAGTATGACTCTACCACCCCCAGACTCTGCAAGCACTATCAGACAGCACCTAAGCAAAGCACGAAGGTAAAATAGACCTAATGCACTAATCCCAAAACAAAAAATAGAAAATGGAATGATAAGAACATTCTCAAAAAATTCAATCTAAAAAGCATCTCTGGTCAGAAAAAGAGGTGTATACAGACTCTAGAAGCATCCAAGAAGACTTAGCAATCATCCAAACTCACCCAACAACACTTAATCTTCCCCAAAAAGGAAAAACTTAGGGCATACACGACTGTGTGTAGAAAACCTGCGAATATACATGGATATCCCAGTAAAAACCACATGTACATGCGACTGTGAAGACAAAACTCGCGTATAGGAAGAAAAAGAGATAAAAATGAAGGTAAAAAGATAAGCTGAGACAAAATTTACTCCTATCAGACACTTCCAGGTCAACATGCCCCTAGACATGACTCAGAAATAGAGAAATCAGAGCAATTCAAGAGCATTGAATGCCGATAAAACCCCCAAAGGAAATGACTAGGAACTCCCCAATGTGGTCACCAATTCTGTTACGGAGAAAACTTCCTATCACTTGGGGTACCACAATAGATAGAGTAACCACAAAAATCAATTCTTTCCCATATGCAAGAGAAACCAAACATCTAACACTAAAGGATCTCAAAACATACCTTATTTTGGATGGTTGATGTAGATCCCCGTTGAGCTTGTCTACTCTCACTTGTATTAGCAATTTGTTCTCTCAACATTCAGCAAACAAGCCAAGCATGCTATATAATGGTGTTAGACCTACTCTAGCATATATAATCAATAACATATAAGCATTAAAAAGCATCCATGGATTCAATATTCATTTAAATACACATTATTGGACAGGAAAAGATATTTCTTCTAATATAAATCAGAGATTACAATAGTGACAACCTCTTTAGGCACATCTGCAAACTGGAGAAACTAAGTCCTCCACCTAGGCCTCAACCACTTCAATCCTCCATCTCTTGATAGAAAGATCACAAGCAAAGGCAAGCTTGGGAAGAACACAAAGTGCTCCAAGGGACAAAAGGATGCAGACTGAAGTATAAGCTCCAGCAATAATGGACTATAGTTTTCTTGCTCTTCAATTCCTGTTGGGGCTCCGACCCTAAGGGTCCTTAGTTTTGGTAACTCTGTGGTTTTTGTGGAAGTGTAAGTGGATTTATGACCCAAAATAGTCTTAGGGGTGTCGCAGGTGGGTTGAAACCCCTTTTTGTAATTAACCCTTGGTATAAATCCAGGGTTAGGGTTTTGGGCGCCCATGGTTTAAGTCCATGGTTTTGTAACAGTGCGCTATATAAATAGGCACTTATGTAAAGAAGTGGGGTTAGGTCTTTAATGATTATCTTATGAATATATTGTAATGTGAAGATAAGAGATTCTATAAGGGTTTTTGTAAGAGGGTTAAGTCCCAGCTATGTGCATGGACGACCTCTGCAGCTATGTGCGTAGAGGGGTTTTTGGTGAAAAGGAAGATCTACAGCTGTGTGCGCAGAGGCCTGCTGCTGTGTGCACGACTTTGAGGACTGGAAGGATCTGCAACTGAGTGCGCAGATCAGAACTGTCATTTTAGTTGTAAAGAGTTGAATAAAACGCAGTTCTGTGGACGTAACCCCTACACTGGGGGTGAACCACGTTACATCTGGTGTTGTGGTTCATTTATGTTGATTTGTTATTATATTTTATGCACTGCTAAGTCAATAACTGATAAAGTAAGATTGTTGTTAATAACTAGCTTCGCTGTGAATTCCCAGACAAGGGCTATGCAAGTAACTGTTTGTTTATCTAACTGCGAAGCTACATATTTGATAACAGAAGCATTGTGTTAAGTGATTATTAATAGTTAAAGACTAAAGGTACAGTAAGATTCTCTCTTCTGCTTGCAGAAATCTGATTCTGCGGCACCCCATAGCTATTTCGGGTGAGAATGTAGCCTGTTCGCAGGCTGCTGCCGAAAGGGCCAACACTGTGGGTCTTTTGTTGGTGTGAAGTTAAAGGTAAAACCGGGTCTACCCAGTTAGCCCAACAAATTGGTTCCATTTCCGGTTGAACTTAGTATTTGTTGAAGAGGGATCTACGTCGTACCTCAAGGGCTATGTTTTGGCGACTCTCTGTAAAATAAATTTGTTATTGGATCGAAGTGACCTATTTGAAGTTTGCAGAACAGGAAAATAAAGATCCCTATCGTAGCGCATAAATGTTTTTGCAAAGGTACGTCTTTTCCAATGTTCATGAAATTTTCTTTCGTACTATACACGTAGAGTTGCACCAGTGGTTATCCAGGGTAACAGAAAGGAGGATGAACTTCCAAGAAAACCAGTTTCCTCCTTGGACCCCTGCAAGAATCGCTATCTTGAAAAGAGTGAACAACGTGATCTCGCGATCTGTGGATTTCTGGACTGCGCGAACTCTCAAAGAATTTGTGACAGAGTTCGCCATCGACACAAGTACCTCCTTTAGCGAAGCTGAATGACAATTTTTCAAAGGACCAAGGGGTAAGTACTTGAACCTATTTAGTTTGAATATTAAAATACTATTGGCTGAAAAAGGAATCTTGCTTATAGAATCAGATTGTTAGATCTAGTATTGCTAACCTATGATTGGAAGTGACTGGGACTTCGACGAGCAAAGTGGTTTGCTGCGAAGTGGCAAAAGATATAAGAGAGATCTCGGCCCCTCTACTGAGTATACCCCTTTAAGCTCTGAAGCCTCTGAGTCTGCCAAAGCCCCCTCTGTTAGAAACCCTTCGATAACCCCGCAGCAGAGACCTATTATCCCCGAGAACCTGTCGCAGTCTGAAAGTAACCCTAGCCCGAGTATCCCTGTCGCAGGTCAGTCTTCCCCAGCTAGTTCAAACCCTTCCTCCCCCCCTAGATCCCAGATGGCCCATGTTCATGATGACATCAAACTACTAGTTTTTAAAGGAACTGGGTTAGAAGATCCAGAACATTTCTGGTTTCTATGCGAAGCTGTGTGGACCACGAAGAACATTATGGACATAGATGTTTGACGAGTGCAACTGATCACTTCTTTCAAAGATCGAGCCCTAACTTGGTTTATGAAGTTTGCTAGCATGTAGAATCCTGTCTTGGCTGACATCAAAGCAGCACTGATCCGAGAATTTAAGAAACCTAAATCAGAGTCACAGTGCATCACTGAGTTAAAAGAGATTCAGCAGCGGCGAGGTGAATCTATGTGGGACTTTGATCAGAGATTCAAAGTTCTGCTTGAACAAGTTAGCTTCACGATTGGACCAGCACAACATAAGGAGTGGTTTATTGCAGCATTATTACCTCACATCAGAGCTCCACTCATGCAACAGAAGGTTGCTGATCAGCAATAGGCCTTAGAGATTGCCATAAAGCTTGAAACTGCACCTGTCGAAGATAATTCTGGCATAGCTCAAATTCAAGCACAGCTCACGGAGATGGATTTAGAGCTTCGCGACATGAAAAAAGGGAAATATACCCACGAAGAGGTATGGTGTATACTTTTTCGAACAGAAGGCCACGACAAGGACCAGTGTCCGGCGCTGAGAAACTATCTGAATATTGGCGCACCAAACTTGCTGAATCCTAGTGTTCTGTACTGTGAGATCTGCTGAACTACTGGCCAGCATCGACCGGAAGATTGCTATCTGTTACAGAGGTATGTTCAAGTCCTGAAGAACCCTTACTGTAAGTTATGTAAGTCAGTAGGCCACAATGAAGATGAATGTCGTAGCTTCAACCTTATGAGGGAGCGGACCTACGACACTTATAGGATCTACCCGGATACACAAGGAAATGATGGATATGGTTACCGAGGTGGTCGAGGTAGTTTTAGAGGCCGTGGTCATGGTATGCCTGGAGGAGGTTGAGGTCAAGTTATTTGCTATAACTGCAATCAGGCAGGACATCTAGCTCGAGACTATCAAAACCCAACCACGACATGCCGATACTGCAGAGCAGTCGATCATGTCATCGAGCAGTGCCCACAGTTGCTAGCCAAAATCCAAGAAAGGAACAGCAAACCTAGTCCGAGTGTCTAGTTGATTGCTGTCGAGCCACAACCAATACCAGCTATTAATGTTGTTACAAGAAGTGGAGCTACGACATATGTGCAGTGTCAAGCGAAGCAGCCCAAAGAAGCTTGGGTTCGCAAGGCCGTAGAGAAGACTCCAGCATTTGATGTTCTACGAGAAAAATAAACTTTTTTGGGAGCCAAACAAGACTTTGCTGATCCAGATTTGCCAACAGCAAACAAGCAGCATCAGCAGCTGCAATCCCAGGAAGACTCACAAGGCCAAGTAAGTACTCCGTCATCGTTTTTACATAGTTGCATCAAATTGTTAAGAAATCGGAATGCCTTAAATGAATTACAAAAATTTATTCAGTCTTACGAACCTTAGCAAAGCCTTGGTAAGGAAAAAGCTGTTAGTAGAATTAGAAGGAATGGAAGAGAGATGAGACTACATGCTCAGATAGGAGAATATGACATGAAGGATATTATTTTATATCTGGGTTTAGAAGTCAATATCTTAACTAAACAGACATGGGAACAAATGGGAAAGCCCACCCTTGACTGGTCCCCTATCCAATTGAGATTAGCCAATCAGTAGAGGATTCTTCCTTTAGGAAGATTCCCTAGAGTACCAGTGGATATAGATGGAGTCAGTACTGTAGCATATTTTGAAGTTATTGAGATCATTGATGATAGTAACCCCTATCCAGCTTTGCTAGGAATTGAGTGGGCAATAGATAGTGATGCGGTTATCAATCTTAAAAAGAGACAAATGACTTTTGAATGGAAGGGATTGAGAGCTATACTACCATTGGATCCTTCTCAAGGAGAAAGATATATGGAGCCAGTCAGAGAGGAAGATCAGGATATTCTGGACCACATCTATAATATCACAGCTAAAGAAGAAGATAATGTCGAGCCTAATGCCGAAGGTGTAATGGATTGGCAATGTGATAGCTCATGCATGTCTGATTCAGATGATGGTCTAGAGAATTGGCAGAATCGACTATACGAGCTACATGGCCATCGGTGCGCACGAATTACCAAATCTCTTAGATGCCTTAGTGCACAGGCTAGAGATTTGCCTACATATGATGGGTTGACAGACCCAGGAAAATTTATTGTGCAGTTCTCAAAACAAGTGCCAGAATCACAGAGAATGCAGACTCTGGAAGCAGCATTAAGGGCTACAGCAGTGAGATGGTGGAATGGCCACAGGAAGTATATTCATAGTTGGGAAGCTTGCCATAAATTTCTATGCCTCAGATTCATAGACCAATCTCAAGAGGTGCGAAGCAAGTTCAATGGGAAGAATAGTCCTCAGGAACATTTGAAGCAATGTTATTCAGCATGGGAACATATACCTCGTGAGGAATGGGTGCATAATTTTGTGCACACTTTGGAACCTATAGCAAAAAACTGGTATACGGAGGTTGAACTCCGCCACGGTACTGTAAGTTGGGATGATCTTGTTGATAGTTTTATGCTTACATTTTATATTAATGAAGTTTGTCCTGCTTTAGATGCAGCTGTTATATTGATCCGTACTAAGATATTTGATGACTAAGAAATAGGGGAATACCAAACAGATTGGGAAGCACAAGAAGCTAATGCAGTTGAATGTTACAACCTCGCAATTGACAAGGATGACGATCTGCGTAACATTAACATTCTTGAGTCAGAAGGAAACTATGAAGTACATGGACCAGTGGTCAAAGCACCTGAAGTGACTCAGCCTATGAAGACGCAGACCATAAACATTGGGTCAGAGGAAAATCCCAAGTATGCTACAATTGGAGATTATTGGGATGATGAAATGGTTAGCAAAGTGACCCAACTTCTCCATGAATATTAGGACCTATTTCTGATGAAGTTTTTCGAGATGAAAGGTATCCTTGGTGATATAGGAGTAATAAAGATTCCTCTGAAACCTGATGCGAGGCCTGTGAAACAGTGTCCCTATAGGCTAAACCCTAAGTATAAAGAAAAAGTTAGACTGGAGCTCGATAAGATGCTTGCCACAGGAATTATAGAGCCTGTTGAAGAGTCTAAATGGGTCAGTCCGATGGTAGTATAAGAAAAGAATACTAAGGGTGAAATCCGAATCTGTGTCGATCTGAGGAAGCTGAATGATGCATGTCTGCACGATCCCTTTCCCACTCCTTTTACAGATGAAGCCCTCGACAATGTCGGAGGTCAAGAAGTCTACTCTTTTACTGATGGATTTTCAGGCTACCATCAGATCATAATTGCTCCAGAAGACCGACATAAGACAACTTTTGCTACAGAAATGGGATCCTTTCAGTATACAGTTATGCCCTTCGGATTGAAGAATGCACCTGCTATGTTTTCTCGAGTAGTCATCTGTGCATTTAAATAATTTATACATAAATTCTTAGAAGTTTATTTTGATGATTGGACTATCTTCGGGTTACTAAAAGATCACATTGCTAGTTTAATACTTATGCTGGACAAGTGTAGACAGCACCAGATCTCCTTGAATTTGAAAAAGTGTATCTTTTGTGCACCCTTTGGAATTTTGCTAGGTCATATTGTTTGTAAGCAAGGATTGATGGTAGACCTTGTGAAGATAGCAATCATTATGAATTTTCCTCCTCCGAAGTCTGTTAAGCAACTTCGCACTACCCTTGGTCACACTGGATACTACAGGAAATTTATTAAAGGATATGCCCAGATCACAGCCCCGAAGGAGAAACAACTGGAGAAAGAGATTAAGTTTGAATGGACACCTGAATGTCAAGCAAGTTTGGACATTTTAAAAGAGAAGATGGTGACTGCCCCTATTTTAGTATTTCCTGATTGGAATAAGGAGTTTCATGTGCATGTCGATGTATCCTCCATCGCTCTGGGTATAGTATTGGCTCAGACAGGTGCCGGTAACATTGATCACCCTATTTCCTTTGCAAGTTACAAACTGTCAACAGCAGAGAAGAACTATACCACAACAGAAAGGAAAGGTTTAGCCATGGTATATGCTTTGCAAAAGTTTCGACATTATCTGTTAGGCTCTCATTTTAAGATGTTCACTGACCACTCTGCTTTGAAATATTTGGTTAACAAACCTGTGCTAGGTGGAAGGATATGTAGATGGCTCATCTTGTTTCAGGAGTACGACTTTGAGATCATAGTTAAGCCAGGAAGACTTAACCTGGGACCTGACCATCTGTCGAGGCTTGAGTCAGGGGAAGAGCCCACTAGCCTGGACGAAGCTCTTCCTGACGCCCAGTTATGTACCATCCAGATGGTTGATGATTACTTTCAAGATATTGTTCAGTATTTTGCTACAGGATACGCATCGTTGGAGATGACAACTCAGCAGAAGAAGCAGTTGATGGTTTGAGCTGCTAATTTTACTTTAATAGCAGGAAAACTATACAAGATGGGACCAGATGAAATACTGCACAGATGTGTCCTCGAGCATGAAAAACCATTGATCTTGGCTGAAGCACATTCTAGAGCAGCAGGAGGTCATTATGCAGGGAAAGCTACAACGCAGAAGATTTTGGTAGCGGGCTTGTGGTGGCCTACACTTCATAAGTATGCTAGGGAATACTGCCACAGTTGTGATATCTGTCAAAGGATAGGAAAACCATCCAGGAGGGATGAGATGCCCCTCGTTCCGTAGGTAACTTTACAGGCTTTTGACAAATGGGCTATTTATTTTGTTGGACCCATAAACCCCCCTGCAAAGAAATCAGGAGCAAGGTATATTATTACAACAACTAAATACCTTAATCGTTGGGCTGAAGCTCAACTAGTCAAGGATTGTAGCACTGCTACAGCTACAAAGTTCATCTTCGACAATATCTTAACAAGGTTTGGATGTCCTAGAATTCTTATGAGTGACCAAGGGTCACACTTTTTGAATAAAACTATTGAAGCATTGACTGAAGAATTTTAGGTATATCACCAGAAGAGTACTGCGTACCATCCTCAAGCAAATGGAACTGTGGAAGCCTTCAATAAGATTCTTGAGCAGGCTCTGACCAAGGTTTGTAATATTAATAGAAATGATTGGGATCTTAGAATCCCAGTAGTGTTATGGGCTTATAGAACCACTTGCAATAAGTTAACAGGTCACACACCTTTTAGGCTGGTTTATGGGCAAGAAGTAGTTATGCCAATGGAATATATTGTTCCTAGTCTCAGAATAGCTGTTTTCACAGAGATGGATGACCCAGGTATGTTGAATAAAATGCTAGCCCAGATAATAGAACTAGAAGAAGACAGATTCATTGTAGGGTTCCAGTAGCAAGTGCAGAAGGCTAGAGAAAAAGCATGGCATGACAGGCATATTAAAAAGAAGCAATTCCAGAGTGGTGATCTTGTACTCTTGTATGACAGCAAATTCATGAAGTTCCCCGGAAAGTTTAAGACCCATTGGAAAGGACCTTACATAGTTCAGAAAGTTAGTGATGGTGGCGCAGTCCAGTTAGCCAAATTAAATAGAGAAATTTTGCCTTCCATGGTGAACGAAAGTCGGTTGAAGAAGTACAGGGACGAACTGGGACCCTCTAATTAGAAATAATACAAGAAATAAGAGTCTAAGTACCAAGAACAGTTGAAAGTGGGTAGTAAACTATAATTAAGCTGTCAAAAGGTCGCGGGTCCTGCGTCACATGTAAAGTCGAAGGTCCTTAGCACGGCACAGCTAAAAGTTGAGTCGCAGATTAAAATTATGACTGCCTGGGAAGATCATATTTGGCGACACTGGCACGTGCTCTAAATTGACCGTCCTCAATGATGAGATTTTACGAAATCTAGTGGTGCATGTATGATATCCATGACACTTGGGTCAGATCCGCTATCCATCATGACCCATTATCACAAATCCTGATTGCCAGAGTCCTTAAAAATAAATCCATCTCCCACAGTTCGCCGTCTATAGTTCTGCAGTTCAGACCATGTCGAATGACTTTAAAGCCTAGAAGATGTTATGAGCAGTCAGAGAGAGAAGTCTGCAGAACCTTCTGAACAATCCGCTGGAGTAGACATGCCTGACCAAGGCACAAAGAAAGGCATAAGTTTGCTCTAAGAGATCCGGAGAAAGGCAGAAGTGCGCTCTATGTCGCACAAAGAAAAGCCCCGGTCTGCATGGGAAAATTTTGAAACATCCCAAGCTGTAGCCTCCTGGGTTAGCAGAACCAGGGTGGTTGTTTTTCTTATGCACCTTGACACGTAATTCTGAGGGGACCTGAAGTTGTGGATGGTCAAGTGCTCGGCAAGCATATTGAAAGAGGGGGCTGCTGACAGATTCAGAAGGTTGTTACCAGCATAAAAAGTCCAAAGGAAATGCACAAACAACCAACGACCATATGAATGGCTCTAGTACACTGCACACTATGTATCACTAGCAATATTATCCCACCAGAAGAGTCGCAGAGTACCCCGGGACGAGACACAAGTGAGTCTTAGGGGCCTGTTGGGGCTCCGACCCTAAGGGTCCTTAGTTTTGGTAACTCCATGGTTTTTTTGGAAGTGTAAGCAGAGTTACGACCCAAAATAGTCTTAGGGGTGTCGCAGGTGGGTCGAAACCCCTTTTTGTAACTAACCCTTGGTATAAATCCAGGGTTAGGGTTTTGGGCACCCATGGTTTAAGTCCATGGTTTTGTAACAGTGCACTATATAAATAGGCACTTATGTAAAGAAGTGGGGTTAGGTATTTAATGATTATCTTACGAAGCTATTGTAATGCCAAGATAAGAGATTGTATAAGGGTTTTTGTAAGAAGGTTAAGTCCCAGCTGTGTGCGTGGATGACCTATGCAGCTATGTGCGCAGAGGGGTTTTTGGTGAAAAGGAAAATCTGCAGCTGTGTGCGCAGAGGCCTACTACTGTGTACGCGGCTTTGAGGACTGGAAGGATCTGCAGCTGAGTGCGCAGATCAGAACTGTCATTTTAGTTGTAAAGAGTTGAATAAAACGTAGTTCTGTGGACGTAACCCCTACACTAGGGGTGAACCACGTTACATCTGGTGTTGTGGTTCATTTATGTTGATTTGTTATTATATTTTATGCACTGCTAAGTAAATAACTGATAAAGTAAGATTGTTGTTAATAACTAGCTTCGCTGTGAATTCCCTGATAAGGGCTGTGCAAGTAACTGTTTGTTTATATAACTGCGAAGCTACATATTTGATAACAGAAACATTGTGTTAAGTGATTATTAATAGTTAAAGACTAAAGGTACAGTAAGATTCTCTCTTCTACTTGCAGAAATCTGATTCTGCGGCACCCCATAGATGTTTCAGGTGAGACTGTAGCCTGTTTGCAGGCTGCTGCCGAAAGGGCCAACACTGTGGGTCTTTTGTTGGTGCGAAGTTAAAGGTAAAACCCGGGTCTGCCCAGTTAGCGCAACAATTCCTACATTTCAATGTATCCAAAGGGTTCCTTATATAGTGCTTCAATGGGGTAATGGAAAGTCAAATCCGAGCGATCTCAAGGAATATGGAAGGCCAAGAGACAAGTGAATCGTATTCACATCACAGAAAACTACAAAACTATTTGGCCTTTTGCACACATCCCGATGTAGGCAGGTTTGAGGGTCATATCCACGTACATACACAAGAATAGGTTTAAAAGTCGCGTATGGAAAATACTTCCTATTTTTAGGGATGATCTTGGAAACATCAAAGGTACAAAAATGGTCCATGGGCTATAAAGAGTCTGCAGAGGGACATGGAAGGCCATAACTGTGTGATCCACCATGTGTGGTAAAATCAGCTGTAACAATAGGATATAGGCGGTCCTGAGAAAGGTACCGCTCATCAGCCACAAGGTAAGCGTAGTGTTAGGTTTTTTCAAGTAGAATTGACAAACAAAGCAAATTTCCACTCCAAGTGTTGGGATTAAGGGCAAACATGGGAGTTAAGGGTCTCATCACATGATGGTGATAGGATTTAGGTATAACATATATGGACAGTAATTAGTTCTGATTATTTTATTATATGATTATTTACTGCATTTTTTGAAATATATGTGCTTATAGGTATGATTTTATTATGATTTTTATGGATGTAGGTGAAATCCATGAGACTCAATGTTATATGGTTGTATATGAAATATTTCATATTTTAATTTTTTTATGTTGATATGGATATGGATGGTAGTTAGTGGATCTACTTTTTAATTCATTATTATGGGTCTTGGTGGTAGCCTACAAATCTGTTTATTATATGGTTTACGATAGTTGCATATAGGATTATATTAATGGGTAAATGGATGCATTAGATATTATATTTGATGTTGAAATACATGTTGATATATTGATGAGATCTATTAACCTTTCATAGCATGTGCATATGGAAAATGATATGCATTACAAGCTTCCATTTCCTTTTAAAAATTGATTGTGTTATTTAATTGGCTTGTGGGGATGAAGGCCTAGCCTTATATAACCTTATTCCACTACGCATTAATTTCCTTCAACCTTTCCTTGGGTTTCCTAGTGACCTTTTCCTTGGTTTTGGGGTCAAGGACATCACACAAAACTCTAAACCTATGTAGGTAAGTTTATCATTGTTTACATAGACGATATTTTAATTTTTAGCAAGACAAAATAAGAACATATGAAACATTTATGACAAGTGTTGGAATGGTTGAATCAAGATAAATTATTGGTACTCTACTAAATAATGGTAAAACAATATAGAGACATGGAGTGGTCACTACATGGGAATCAGTCGTAGCTGTTTGGTCCATGGTTTCCCTTTCTATTCCTTCCATAATGGGAGGAAAGTTAGGTGTAAAATCCTACAACCTGCAAGATTGCCTCTTAGATAATTCCACCGGGATGCTAGCTTAAAAATACTACTCAAAGGTCTTGTCAAAGGAATATATCACACATAAGAAAATATAAACAAGCTAATGTCACAATCAAAATTAAATGATAGTAGGGGATGATGAAATCTAGTTCCTCACTAGGATTGTCAAGTTGTTGCAACTGTCAATATACCGCAGGGTCCAATAGTAAAACATGACAAGGAAGATTGGGAGCGTACCCTTGCCTTAATACCCGACTACCTATATGGCACATTCGTAGTATCTTACCGAGTGTTGTTCTCGATGCATTTCTCCAATAGGACTGTTGGTCCCCATTTTGTCATCATTTTTGGGTTAAATACTTTAAATATTAATGCATATTTCGTTACCTTTTGGCGTATTTTCCACCATGCAGCTCAACATTCAATCCTCAGGTATGAATGAATTTAAGGTTTATGTCAATTCTGTTTACTATCATCATTTTAAGGTTGCAATGGTTAAAATTCACATAATATGAAGCACATTTGATGTATTAATTCGTGTGCATAATTGTTTGCAGGTTATATGGTCTTTTAGGCAGGCTAACAAACAAACACATGTTCAACTAGATATATGGAGAGTGTATCTAGCTTGCTGTCCAGATCACCAAACAAACTGCACATTGTTGCTAGTATATTTCTGTGAGTTAAAGGCACAAAATGACCAGGAACTGTCATCACCATGCACCAGCATGTCAACATCAGTATTCTTCTGGAAGAAGTGTCCATCTCATGTCTCGGCGTGACACTTTGACACTGGCTCTGATTTGGATTGAAGTCATAAGCCACATTGTGCGCCAGAGGAAACATGATCTGCAAGAAAAGAGGAACTATCATCTGTTAGTTGTTAGTGCACTTATTTTCCATAATGACTTCCTTATCACGAAGAGGATTCAACCACTAAAGGGCCAACTTGCTCATCTTCTATCAAACAATGTATATATAGACGCTATCACGCAACTTAGGAACGATTCTTTTTGTCTCTGTCTTTTATTTGATACAATTAGTGAAGTTTGAAAACTCTATAATGCTACCCTTTTAATTTAATGGAAGTCATGTTGCGTTGTGTATGATCGTGTTTGATTAGAAGAAGCATCACTCTGTTCGCTGAGATGGCCCCCTGACAAACAAAGCTTTTACATATTTGTGTAGGTTTTGTTATTTCTTCCTCTGGAATTAATATAATTCTATTTATAAGTTTTTTAGTTTTGTTTCTGTACTCATTCATGTTTCCTGTAGCATAGATTTCAGTTTAATATTATGTTGAGCATGTAGGTTCCTTTTATCAGTCAGCAACCAGCTGTGTCTAATACAGTTTTCAAGTTTTTCTGTAAAGTCTTTATAATTCATTGCTTGATTTTTAGATTAAATTCCTTTTATTAAATTATAGTGAATCTAGTTATGTTTATTCCAATTTTTATCATGAATTTGCTTTAAAGTATGTTAGTTTGTTAAATGATGTTTTGAATTATGAAATTATCTTAGGTTATATTGCTATAGAATTCAATCATTAAAATAGGTTTACTTCTTGCTTTTACATTGCAGTAGTACATGCATGAGGCAACTGCCCTTCAATAAAGCATTTAAATTTACTGTTTCCTTAAAGTTTTAGCATTTTCTTCAAATAGACTATCATACAGATAGTATGTTCCACCCTTTATATAGACCTTAATTTCCACCTATTATACAGTCATTCATTCATTCATGTGTGTTTCTAATTTGTTTTAAAGCTTATTTTCTCATTTTTCTTTTTGATTTTGGCTTGATGATAAAGGTTAGATAATGTTTATATTTTATCTTAAATATCCTTAGATTGTGTAGACTCCTTGTTAAACCTTATTTCTCTTTCCTCTTTCTTTTTACCTTATGCATAGGAATGATATTATGTAATTTAACTCATCGTATTGATATGTAATTTAGTTTTTTATTTAAGTTGTTCCTTTGTATATGAGGTCTGAGTTACATGAATTAATAGATTAAGTGCTTTACACATAACAAAACTTGTCCTCTTAATCATCTAATTAGGGATTTATAAGATAGAATTCAAATCACTGTTCATAAGTCTTTTGTTTGACATAAATCATGTCTACTTTTATATAGTATTTTGTGAGAAGGAGTTGTGTATTCATAAACAATCATGTTTACTATTTCTTGTAACTGGACATTTCTCAGTTTGCACATTTTTGTGGAGATCAAACTAGACTTAATTCGATTCAGCTTTTATACTTCTTTTGAGAGCCATTTTGATACCTCTCCTACCCTAGTTCCTATTACAGTAAATGCTTACCCTCAAAATAATCAAGGAGAGTTGAATTAAGATGATTTGGTTCATTTATGTACATTAGTTAGTGTATGTATAATATTGTAAATTCTTCTTGATGTAGTCACTTTCTCAAAATAGAATAGTTCATTATCATAACACTGTTTATATCTAGACATTTATAAATAGTTTGATATTACTCTACCTAGACCTATGTTTTTATTTAACTAAGTTAGATCCTTAGGAGTTCAACTTAATACCTTTCAATATTTGGCTTATTAAAGTATTACCATGACACTCTCTACCTTCTCATATATTTTGTAGCAACTCTAATCCTAATAACCCTGGTTGATAATTAAATATTAGGTAAATTATTTAAGACAATATTTTTCCCAACAAGGACATACAAAAGGATTTTCTCTGTTGGTCTAGGTTTTCTAAAGGGGTCTCCTGATACACAGAAGGTACATGGGAGCTAAAATCCGCAGTAGTGTTGTCTAATGCACAACTATTGGAAATGGGCCTTCCTATATAAAACTAAGTGTTGAAATTGAACCCAAGTTATAGAAGACTTACACTCACAAAATTGTTAATTAAACATGCAAAATTCACACAAAAGGATACTGAAATTAGAGCATAACTTAATAATGTATTGAATAAGTGTACATCATCCAACCATATGAAGTAATAGGCTGATAAAATACATAATTACACGAGATATTTGAAAGCATGAGGATGCTATTCGAATTGGTCAAAAAGCAGGATTACTAAAACTAGTCAAATCCCCCGTAGGTGCATAAAACTCTTTCCAAATCTATGAAGATGATCACGAATTGGATAAAAAAAGTGGGAAAGATAATAAGTGATCGAAAGAAAAATAATCCATGAATTTTTTTGGAGAAAAGGACGAAGAATGATGTTGGAAAAAAACAAGGCAGTTACACCAAGACTAGCTTTTCCCTTTTTCCTTAAAACTGTTGTAAAGCAAGGCAACTTTCAGAAAAAGAAAAACTAGATCACTGGATCACTGCAAATTCGAATGGTGATTTGATTGTCACAATAGATGACATTATAAAACTCTGATTCGAATCCATGTTCTCCAAGTATCCATTGCAACCATAAACATTGAGTAGCTGCATTCACAACTCCTCTATACTCCTCTATAGATGAGAGTGCTATGGCACTCTGCTTCTTACGTGACCATATTATTGGTCCTCTTGCAATAATGAACACATATCCCAAAGTATACTTTTGATCTGTGTTGTCACCTACCCAATCACTATTAGTAAATCCAACTAGATCTAATTTAGATTTTTCTTTATAGAAAATCCCATGATTCCTTGT
The DNA here is from genome assembly GCA_001517045.1 of Pseudotsuga menziesii. Lineage (NCBI taxonomy): Eukaryota > Viridiplantae > Streptophyta > Pinopsida > Pinales > Pinaceae > Pseudotsuga > Pseudotsuga menziesii. The sequence goes on from LPNX010643448.1 coordinate 196,231, forward strand.
TCCCTGAACAAAATTTAGAATCCTCTTGGCTTCTCTCCAATGGATCTCATGAGGCTGAACCATATATATTGAAGCCACACTAAATGTATAAGATAATTCAGGTCGATTATGTGTAATATAAAGAAAACACCCAATCAACTGCCTATACAGTGTGTTATTTACCATAGGTGAAGAACCTGCTTCGTCAAGCTTAACTCCTGAAAGGAATGGAGCCTTGATTGGATTAAAATATTTCATGTTGAACTTGATGAGAAAATATGAAGCATAATTGTACTGATCAACTCTTATTCCATGTTGGTATTGAGCAATTTCGAGACCCAAGAATTTTCTCAACAATCCCAAATATGTCATGGAAAAAGCATGGTTCATTGCATCCTTCAAGGAGGCAATCTCTTTATTTAAACTTCTTGTAATCAGTAGGTATTCCACATATAAAAAAATTATCATTAAATAACCATGAATCAGCTTCAAATAGACATTCGGGTTAGACTTGCATCGAACAAAACTTAGTTACATAAAAAATCCATCAATCTTGGCATACCGAGCCCTGGGGGCTTAATTGAGCCCATACAATGATTTCTTTAACCTACAAACTAAATATGGATTAGAAACAAGCCCTTCAGGTTGCTGCATATAAATCCCTTCATTAATATCTCCATTTTTAAAATCACACTTCACATCCATGTGATGTACTTCCCATTGCTTTGAGGCTACAATGGCTAGAGCTATCCTTATGGAGTCTGTCTTTGCCACTGGTGCAAAGGTATCATTGTAATAAATACCATGTACTTGTGAGAATACCTTGGATACAAATATTTCCTTATATTTCAAAGTTGAACCATCAGCATCAAACTTAGTTTTGAAGACCCACTTACACTTTACTAGCTTTCTCCTTGGGGGGAGATCAACTAGTTCCCATGTGGTGTTCTTCTGGAGCAAGATGAAATCTTCTTTCATGGATGTTTTCCATATTGGATCATGTCCTTCATATTCATATGTATTAGGATCATATTCAACCATCAAATATCACTTCCCATAAAATAGTGGATCTTTTACACAAAGGGCGCTCTCAAATTGAGATCTAGTCCTCCTAGTGTCACTAGGATTCCCAGCTAGTTCCCCAGTTGCATCAATGGTAATTTATTCCCATTTTGGTCTTGTAGGAATGTTAAGATGTTCAATTAAATCATCATTATAAAACATATCAGAATCAGCAAACTCATTAGTCTCTTCACTTACAATCAATGGTTGTGGTGATGAAGAGGACTCTCCAACTTCAACTGCTGCTAAAGGCTCTTCTTCAAACTAAACACTTCTCTCAAAGAGAGATTTGTTTGTGATCAATTTGATCAGTGTGTAACCTCTTTAATATTCAGAATACCTAACAAATAGGAACTCTTGGCTTTGGGGTTGCAAATCTTTCCTCTTTTTGGTTGGAATTATATCCCAAGCCTTTGATCCAAAAATTCTGAAATGGGTCACATATGGCTTGTGCCCACTCTAAGCTTTGAAAGGAGTAATACCATCAAGATACTTATGTGGAACCATATTTTTGATATAGGATACATATTTTATAGCCTCGGCCTAAAACTTTGGTGGAAAAGTTTTAGCCTCCATCATGCAAGTTGCCATCTCCTTCAGTGATCTGTTCTTTCTCTCAGGAACACCATTTTGTTGTGGTGTGTAAGCAATAAAATGTTGCATCTGGATACCTACATATTTGCAATATTGGATGAACTCAAACTTGACATACTCACCACCATTTTCATATCTAAGGATCTTGATTCTCCTACCAGACTGGTTCTCAACCAAGGCTTGAAAGACCTTGAAGAGGTCAAAAACTTCAAACTTGTACTTTAGGAAGTAGACCCAACAATACTTGGAAAAGTAATCTATGAAGGTGAGTGCCTATTTGGCTTGAATCATGGACATATAAGGGAATGGACCAACAATGTCACTGTGGATCAACTCAAGGGGTGCAAAGGTTCTCTCATGACTAGCTCTCTCATACTTGTGCCCTGGGTGTTTTCCTAGGATACAACCTTGACACACTCCTTTAGAAAACTTGATCTCTGGTATCCCTATGACCATATCTTTATCACTTAAATCAGAAAGATGCTTATAGTTAGTATGGCCAAATATTTCATGCTAAATCTTGCTTCCTTCATTAGCATGAGTAAGAAGAGCAAAGGGGTTTGAGTAGGGTAGAAAATGGGAAAACTTGTATACCTTTGAAGTGTGATCTACAACACCTTTTGCTATGAATTTACCATTCCAAATATCTATGATTTCAACTTCATTGGGGCAGAATATGACTTTATTTGGAGACCCAGTGTGAGTAATCTAATACACTGACAAGATATTAGAGGAAAGACCTAGAACACACAACACATTATTGAAATTACCATGGTCAAGATCAATCCTACCCTTTCCCAAAATGTTAGTCAAAGAGTCATCTCCCAACACTATTGGTGGACATTTCGACATGTCAATATAGGAGTGTCTCCCTTGTCGAAACCATATGTCTGGAAGCTCCAGAATCAATGATGAAGCTAGGTGAGCTTGAGGTTCTAGCAACCAAGGCATGTACTCTCTCCCTATCTTTTGAATTTGAACCTCCTTCCCTCTTCTTTGAGCAATCAGGAAGGGATATTTTGTTCTTCTATAGGATTTGTGTCAACTTTTCAATTTTATTTTTCATACAAGAGCTCTCAGGATGATAGCCCTTACTGCAGTATGTGCACTTGCTCAGTTCTCCTTTGTTCTTCTTCTTCTGGAAGTTCTTCTTGGAGCCTGAGGACTCCTCTTAATACTTTTACTTGTCTCTCTTTTATTCAGGTGTATTTTTAGATTTTTTCTTTCTTTTTGAATCCAACTTTGAATCTCCAGTAAGAAAATCTTGGTCTTTGGAAGGTTTGATGGTGCCCATCATTACCAATTTATCTTTCTCCTGAGTGAGGGATGCCATGAACTCATAAAGCTTAGAAATATTCCAGGTTTGAACTGTCAATTTGGTGGCATGGAAGGTCGAAATAAATACTGAATAGTCAGGACCAAGCTTAGAGAGTATGGCAAATACTGGTTTCTCTTCCTTCTTTTTGTTCCCACACTATTTTAGTTGCAAAACAAGGGCTTTAAACTTGGAAAAGTAGAGTTGCAATGATTCGAAGCTACTAGGACTCAAGGAGATCAATTCATTCTCGATTTGATGTCCTATCATCTCATGTGTATTTACAAAAATATCTTCAATATTCTCCCAAACCTCAGTAGGTGATTTAAAAGAATCAGGATGAAAGATGAGGTATCTTGAAATGCTCAAGCACAAAAGACCATAGGCCTTGTTAACCCAAAAATCCCCACACAGCTTGCAATGGCCTACACTACCCAAGGACACCATCTCACAACACTCATTTCACTCCATAAGACCTTCCATGACCTTCCATTTGACCCCCACACCTCCAAAAGAGCCCAAGGATGAAGAAAAGGGCTAAAAACCCCAAATAAGAGCCCAAATTAGACCCCCAGGAGCTAAAGCCCTCAAAAAGGGGCTAAAACCCTAAAAGGGGCTAAAGTTAGGGTGAAAGGGGCTAACAGCCCAAAAAACAGGCTAAAGCCTTGACCAAGGGCTTAAAACCCTAAAATCCCTTGGAAAAACTATATAAGGAGGGTGGAGGGTCACTCTCAAAACACTCCTCATTTGCATATTGTTATGCTTCTCGTGGATGCTTTGAGACCTCTTTCTCTCAAACCACCCACTCTCCCTCTCCTCCATCTCCATTTCTCCAAGCCATTGCTCCCCAACCAAGAGAGACGTGCTCCCCAACCAAGAGAGAGGTGCTCCCATGAGCTAGGGCATGGTGGCCCATTTCCACCCAAGTGAGGTATAGATTTTGTTTATGCATGTTTATTTACTTGTTTTATTTTTTGACCAATATTTTTAGTTGCAGGTTTTCCATTAACATCTTTTGCAGGTTACTTCCATAGTAGTATAGGTTTCTCTTGCAGGTTTTGGAGGTGAAAACCTAATCCATTGTGTGCAGAGGGGTTAAACAATACTCCATATCTTCTTTCTTTCTGCTATTAGCTTATATATAGTTTATTTCAGCTTCCATTTACTTGTTCTAATGTAGCTTAGTTTAGTTTCAATTCGCAGCTCTAGTTCAGTCATTTTTTACTTCTATTTTTTTACTGTTTTCTAAGGGTAGAAACCTACCCTTGTGCCCTATAGGCACAAGGGATCCATTTTAACCCCTGTAGTGAGGAGAAATTCTCACTACATCTTTGGGGACTCCGCTAGGTTGATCCCACAGGATCCCTAGGCCAAACGTTTTATTTCCAAGTTTTTAAATTTTTTTGCCCTAATTTTTCAGAAATTTCATGTTAAATCCATATTAGATTCTTATTTATTTAAATTTCTAGTTATTTCTGAGCCTCCTCAAGGCCAATACAAGCCCATTTGGCCATAGTACCAGTTACTGTTGGCCATTCATGGTTTGCAAATCACTCAACTATACAAAAATGGCTGAATCGATTTCTGAAAATTCACCTGTTTTCGGGATCATTTTCTGCCCAAACAATTGAGCCATTTGTGAATATTCCCACCATTATGGGTAAAAGGGCCCATTTTCGAAGTGGGTTTTCAACCGTTTGAGGTAATTTCTCATGGTTTGATCAGAATCCAATTCGCAAAAACGAGACTTTTACATGTGCGTGACCCATTTTTGGGCTTTTTAATTTCGGTTTCTGTTTTTATTTTCTGCATTTTATTTCATGAACAATGTGTAAATATTAAGTAAATCATTAAGGCTTAATAAAATCAACTAGTCTAACTAAAAATAACATAAAATTAACCATCTTGCCGCCCCCTTCCTCCTCTACCCAGTCATCACCCTCCGGGGTATTCTGGGATACGACGAAGGGACAGCTCGTATAGATCTAGGCACTCCATGGCATTTTTCCCAAACCACTAAAACCGAGTGACCTGGAAGGTACGGGGGGTAGATAAGGAGGGCTTCTCATGGTGCTAAGCGCCCTCCTTTCTTGACCAACCTAGCACTTGGGAGGTGACCTGAGGATCTACAGATGGGCTTAGTCCCATTGTGTTGAGAGCCCAACACCTTCTCTTGATTGCAAAAGAATACCACTGAGAGGTGGGCACTTAGTTAGGCCAACAATTCAGGGTTAATCACCATATTTTCTTACAAGTTTCTGTTTACATTTTTGCAAACCAAATACCAGAACAAGCAAGCAAACCAACACACCATACCACATAATTAACCCAACTCAGTTCATGACGCTGAGTGAGCCTTAAAATTTACCAAATTTACACTAAGTTCAATTAACTATGCAATCTTTGAGGACATAATTCCATGACTGCTACAACTATGGGAAGTACTTGGTATTTGCCCAGAAACTCATTTGAGGAGTACCACAAGAACCCCAAAGTAGCTGGCCGTTGAGAGGAATTTCCAAGAGAAACGGGCAACGACCCCTTCTGATTGTGTAGAGTTACCCATGAGGAACAAGCCAAGTGCTGTCTTCTGGAAGTCTTGGTGGCCGAAAGACCACCTTCAGCCAGTAGGAAGCCATTGAAACCGGGGTCCAAATTTCATACCCACTAGTTTCATACACACAAGCCAACAAAATTGATCCTCCACGATTTTCCTCACGCCTAAGAGGCGAACCACCACCTTTTGGAACAGTCAGTAGACACCATCGCAGCTGTTCTCAGTGATCTCCTACACCATCAGAGGGCCACACAGCCTCTAATTCTGATTTAGACCCATATCAGTCTGAACCAGACCTCCACACCGCACCATCTAGCCCCATGGCTACTGCAAACCCGGATCCATTTTTTGGCCTAACCTTAGCAAGTGGACCCATGTCCACATCACAACCAGCCACCCACAATGTAGCAAGCGGCCCAAGCACAGTCATGCAGAATATCATTAGCCAATTTCCACCACCCATAGTGACCAGCCAAGCTGGTCCAGTGGCCACATATGGAGGCAGTGGCCCCTCCACACACATTTTCCCACCTGCCATGCAGGGGGGTAGTGCACCAACCACCCACACCATCTCACCAACCACCCACACCATCCCACCCACAACACTTGGGGGCATTGGCCTATCCACCATGGTGCCACCACAAGCACCCCCAGCTGTGCAGATGCATTATGCACCTGCAAACCCCACCCCCATTACAGCCCCATCCCACATCAATTTGGGGTCAAATATGTCATTCATGGCTCATTTGAACTTGCCTGACTTGGCAATATTAACGAATGACCCCATCCATCACCAAGCTTTTTGGCCACCCATGCCAGCTAAGCTGCCTTCAGACATCCCAAAGTTTGAAGGAAAAGCTGGGGAATGTTCCCAAAATCATATAATGACCATCCATATATGGTGCTCATCTAACAACATCGTAGAAGACTCCATCAGGCTGAGGCTGTTCCAACGCACCCTCATAGGTGCCGCAGCCAAATGGTACATTGAGTTGCCACAAGCCAAGTACCCTGACTTCAACTCCCTAGCCTTCATGTTCCTACAGTATTTCCAGCTCCCGATCAGATATGATAAGGGGGTGGAGATCCTACTATCCTGCCATCAAAACACCACCACTCACATCACTGATCATATCTATGAGTGGTGGTAGCACCGCAGCTTGTGCAAGATCCAACTTGTTGACATGATCTTCTTAGATTGGTTCCTCAAGACTTTGCTCCTGCCCATCACAAAGGACGTCGCATCTGAATGTCCCCAATCTGAAGAAGAGGCCATATTGAAGGCCCAACAATTTGACTTCATCTACTCCCAGTCAAGATACTTGTATACCGTCATCCCAGACGCTCCCCGTCCAAGTACCTCTTACCGCGACGCTTCAGGGGCATCCCATGTAGCGGATGGCATTATAGGGTTAGTCTCCCAACAACCACAGCCTCGACTGACACCACCTACTGTGGCACTGCAACCAAGCAACACTACTAATGTTGCTTACCAGAACCAAGCTTCGGACTATGCTAGAATGATGTCTCAGTCCGGAGTGACAATTTCCTATGCACAACCTATGCCACCGCAGTAGGCTCAAGCTATGTCTTGGCCAGCGCAGTAGTATGTGGGGAAATGCCCACATTCATGGCACCGCCATCTCCACAAATCTACTATGCACCACCAGTGCAACAAGTTCAATCCCCCGCCCCTGCTCCACCTGCTCCATTGGGATAAGTGTTTGCACAGCAAAACCGTCTCAACCAGCCTACCCCTAACAATCAACAAGGGAAAGCTAGAAATAACTAGCCCCATAATCAAGGAAACAACCAACCACAAGGAGGCGGTCAAAAACTGAATCCTCCCAATAATGTCGTAGCAAACCAGCCAGCCCATAATCCCCCGTGACAAAATGCACCAAGGCGCAATGCCCCATTGCACACAAACTAACCATGCACACTCTGTGAGGTCTATGGGCACTATACATTTGAGTGTCCCCTCATGGGTCGCACGAAGCAGGCCATTTGAAACGAGGCTCAATAGGCTGCCAACGCTACAAACCAAGCACAACCCAACCCAGCACCACAAGGACCTCCTCCCATGGTGCTTTAAAACCTACTACCAGTCCAAGTATTGGTGGCAACCGCTATCCCTCCCCAGGCCAATCCCAATGCTCCGGGGGCACTTCCCACGGTCAAAACAGGTGTCCACCACCTGATGACCATGACCACTGAAGAGGTCAACTTACAAACTAGATGAAACTAGTATGGTACCACTACCAAACCTGTCGACTCGACAGTAGCATCCACGTCTAAGACAACCAACCTACCTCTCCAATCACCCTCGTTCCCACACCCCCCATACACAGAATCGCCAATAATGCCATAGCTAGAGCTACAGTCAGCTATAGTGTAGTGGATGATTTGGCCCAAACGCCAACTGCCATGTCCGCTCTTGAGGTACTTAAAACGTGCCCAATGCAGCGAAAATCCCTACTAGCTGCTCTAGGGGCAGTAGACCCCTCTGATTCCAAACTGATCACCTTTGACATAGAAAATGGAGAGCTGCACATGCCCTCCACTATTTCCTTCCAAATCCTGGTATCCATCTCGAACTTGGTTGTGCACCGATGCATAGTGGATGAGGGGGCATCCATGTTCGTCATGTCTACCTTGGTGTGGCAAAAGCTTAGATCACCAATTCTACAACCATCTTCCATGACTCTGCAGGCTTATGATGGAGACCCCACAAAATCCAAAGGAATCCTCCCTCATGTCCCCATCACATTAGCTGGGAAGACAGTCATGATTGACATTGAGGTCGTCAACGCTCAACTGGATTACATCCTCCTCCGTGGGAGGAGTTACATGTATGCCATGCGAGCAGTCGCGTCAACTATCTTTCTCCTCATAATGTTCCCCCATGAAGGGAAGATTGTGACGGTTGACCAGCTCACCTACCATGATCTGCAAGGGTTAATAGCACTTGCCAACGTTATCCCTACCATTACCACCACTGAGGCACAAGGGGTGACCACACACCCTAACGTCATCTCTATAACCAACACTATGGTTGGAAACACACCAGCTTCCCCATCATTGAATGTGGGCCCTGGGTTTTTTGCCGATCCCACCATGATGACTCCTTTCTCGTTGGTGTCACCACCACCGACACAAAAGAAAACTATGGATTTGTGCATGGTCTCATCAAGCACCGCTACAACCAAACAACAACCGCAGCCGCAGCCCCAACCACAACCATAACAACGTCCGTAGCTGCAACACCAACAGCAACCACAACCTCACCCCCACATGCAACCAGCCGAGAGTTTTGTGGGCTCATCTCCAGTCCACATGATTCCCTTCCTCTTTTCCCCACCTGGTGTCATGAGCAAGTCAGTCATGGCCACTTTAATCCTACCCAACTTTACGTTGGGGATCCCGGTGTGGTATCTACATCCACCAAATTAACCAGCAATGCCTCAGGTTGTGTTAACTCCAGTGCAACCTATTGCGGTTGATTCCCACCCCCCACTTGGTCCACATAGGCCAACCACCACACCCACACCTCCACCGCCCCAACCCAAAAGGGCCAGGGGAAAGAACACCAAAGACACCATAGAACCATGACAAGTTCCACCTTGTGCCGTCTATGAACAATAGGGCCATCCAACTCAGGATTACCCTGAAATCCCAGTGATCCGTGCGCATCTGGATGCCATGGATACGAAAAAAAATATCCCCGTGGTTGAACTCCCAACTATGCCAGTAGTAAAAAACAAGGAATTAAGGACAAACCATGCTTGGGCCCTTTGCGGCTTGTATGGCCATTACTCCCACCATTGCCAAGAATTTCCCGAATTTCGAATGGCTCTCGCTGACCTCCGTCACCATTGCCTTGAGTTGAAGATCACCCAGATCGAAGAAGTTCACCCATTACCACCTCCTTCATCTGACACCATGACCATTTACATGATGTCTAGTTCCCCCAACCAGCTCATCCCCATCTCCAACGATGGTCCATTAGACCTGTCTCTTCCTTGCTTCAACAACGATGAGGAGATACTTGAAGCTCTGATCACCTCGGAATACCCATGGGACGACATGCACCATCGCTCATTCTTCCTCCCGGAAGAGCGTGTGCCACAGTCCGACCAGTTTTCCGTGGAGAACAAAGATTTCATCCATGGGAAGGTTGACTGGTTCAAGAACCCAATCCCAGCACCAGATGCCTTCGAAGAAGGGAACATGGCGAACATTTCGTCAACCATTAAAATCGACATCTCAACCAATTCTGAGATCATTGAAGAAATCATGTTGGGGGCATCTTTCTCCCCGGAAGAGGTCGATGCCTATACCGCTCTCTTCCAAGAATTTTGTGACATCTTTGCCTATTCATACACTGAAATGCCTAGCTTAGATCCATCCATCGTGGAACACCACATCGACACATGGCTTGATGTGGCACCCATCTGCCAAAAGCAACGTCCCATCCATCCATCCAAAGTGGCGGTGGTGAATGCCGAGATAGAGAAGCTGCACATAGTCGACTTCATCTATCCAATTGCATACACAACTTGGGTTTCTAATCCTATTCCTGTGAATAAAAAACAGGGTACCATTCGTATTTGCACAGACTTCCGCAATTTGAATGGGGCATGTCGCAAAGACAACTTCCCCACCCTGTTCATCGACCAGATTATCGATGCATGCACCGGACATGAGGCCTTCTCTTTCATGGACGGTTTTTCCGGATACAACCAAATCCAAATCCAAAAAGAAGACCGCTACAATGCATTCACAACCCCATGGGGCACATTCACCTACTGAGTCATGCCCTTTGGCCTCAAAAATATTGGAGCCACCTTCCAATGTGCCATGACATATTATTTCCACAATTTAATTCACATCATCTTGGTCTACTTGGACGATCTTACTGCTCGATCACGAAAACAAGCACAACATATAGACGACTTGTGGCAAGTATTTTTACGTTGCCGCAAGTACAACATCCGCCTAAACCCCCTTAAGTGCATTTTATGTAACCTAGTAGGACATTTACTCGGATTTATCGTCTCCCACAAAGGGATAATGGTAGATCCCCTCAAAGTTCAGGCCATCCTTGATCTTCCTCCCCCAAGAACTCGGCACCAACTACAAATCCTACAGGGAAAGGCCAACTTCTTTCGCCGCTTTGTGCCAGAGTATGCAACAAAATCCTATGGATTCATCTGCCTGCTCTACACAAAAATCCCCTTTTTTTGGGACCAGCAAGCACAAGAATCATTCAAGGCACTCAAACAAGCCTTGGATTCTGCACCATTACTCTCACAACCAGATTTCACTCGAGACTTCATCCTTTATGTGTCAGCCTCAGAAAACGCCATTGTTGGAGTCTTGGTCCAAGAAGATGATGCTCGCCAAGAGCACGTGATTTACTACATCAGTTAGAAGCTAATAGGACCCCCATTATGATATTCACCTAAAGAAAAACTAGCCTTAGCCATTGTGTTCTCGGCTCAAAAATTGCTCTACTACATCATTGCCAACCATACTCGAGTAGTGGCTGATTCAAACCCAATGCGGTACCTCTTAAGTCACCGTCTTCTACAAGGTTGAGCAGCCAAGCGAGTAGTCATCTTCCAAGAGTTCGACCTGGAATTTGTGTCTCTCAAAAGCACAAAGGCACTCGCACTGGCCACACTCATGACCGATCTTCCCCCATTAACCACATCATCACCCCCCATGGATGATCTCCCTGATGACTTCCTATTCATCATATGCATTGACGACCCATGGTATGGGGACATCCTTCTCTATCTACGAACACAAAAGTTCCCAGCGCACTTCAATCGTGAGGATAAGCGATGCATCCGACATCAATCCATTTGCTACTTTCCGGTTGGAGATGTTCTGTGTCATCGAGGCATTGATACCATCCTATGTCATTGCCTCACCTGTGACGAGGCCGAGACCATCCTCAACGATAGTCACAGTGGAGCTTGTGGTGGTCACCTTTCAGGTCTGGCAACCGCCCAAAATATTCTACACGCCGGCTATTTTTGGCCCTCCATCTTTGCTAATTGCATAGAGGCAGTTAAACATTGCTGTAGCTGTCAGCTTTTTTCCCCAAAGGCAAGAACCCCCCCCACACCATTACATCTCGTATTCATAGTTGGGCCCTTTTGCAAATGGGAAATTGACTTCATGACCATCAACCCCATTTCGACTAATGGCCACAAGTATATTATCATGAAAGCCGATTACTTCACCAAGTGGGTCGAAGCCATGCCCACATTCGATTGCAAAGCTAAAACTGCAACACGTTTCTTCTTCAACCATGTCATTACACAATTTGGTGTCCCCAAACAATTAGTCTCTGATCATGGGGCACACTTCGAAGACGCCGTATGGGATGAAATATCAACCATGTTGAAGTTTGAACACCAGTACTCATCATCCTACTATCCCCAAGGCAATGGCCAAGTTGAAGTAGTCAATAAAATCATCAAAACAATGCTCCAACAGATGGTAGGAAATCACAAAACTAACTGGCATCACATGCTATTCTCTACCCTATGGGCTTATCGCACATCCACAAAAACCGCAACCATTTTTACCCCTTTCCGCCTAGTACATGGCATTGAATCAGTGCTCCCTATATAGTGCCAAATCCCATCTCTCCGCCTCATGGTGGAACTCCTTCCTGATACTTCACCCTGAGAAGAACGGCTCCTCCAACTCGAGCAAACCATAGAAGACCGTCGAACTACCCTCCAAGCCATTGAAGCAGCAAAAACACGATCAAAGATCCAATATGACTCCCATGTTCACCCTCGCACCTTCAGCGAAGGTGATATGGTCCTAGTCTATGACCAACCCAATGATAAATTAGGCAAAGGCAAGTTCAAATCAATGTGGTATGGCCCATATGTCATACACCGCTGCCTCAAAAAAAGGGCATATACCCTCATTGACTCTGATGGACAACTCTTGGAAAACCCCCGTAATGGGCTCTACCTCAAAAAATTCTATGCTTAACATCACCAATGAGTCACTTCATTTTCTTCTTCTTTTTTTTCACCATTTTTTAGTAAAATTCAAAGGCAGCACCATCAGCTGCTAGTCAAAAGTCACCCAAAACTTGTTCTAGACAACTCTCACACCTCTGGGATCAAACTTTCAGCTACTTATGAGACCAATGTCTCATGTTTAATCAGTCAGTTTCGGAACCATTTCCCATTAGTCGCCTCGATTCACGAGCCATGACATGAAGATGTGAGTGTCTATGGACTGGTACTTGTATCACATTGCCCGGTCGCAACTCATGCGAGCGATCGGGCCACCACCCGTTAAGGATTGTACCATATTTTACTTTTTGTATTTATAATTGTCTTTTTCACCACACCTTTTGTGGACATCTTTGGACCATCATCCAAATAATCCTTTGTTTTTATTCCATATATTTGACATAGATGTGTTCTTGGGCCACTTCCCACTTAAGAATGTAATTTTAGCTTTTACTTTGTATTTTTAGCACATAATTGTCTTTTTGGTTTGCTGCACCTTACACAGACCTCTGGACGACTGTCCACAAAACGTTTTCTTTTCTTGCACATATTTGGCATATAAATTCCTCCGGACTTGTACTTACATCGCAAGTGGTCAAGTTTGTCCACATTAACACACACACATGCTCTCCTGACCTCTGTCTGAGATCCACCTCGGTTTGTGTGCCTCTGCCACACCATCTCGTAGGCCTCTGCCGTGATCTATCCCACGCATGTATTGGTATGTTTGACAGCCTTTTGCTCCATCCATACTGCATGGATGACCTTTGGACCTCTTTCCACCGTCTCGACATGGGGCACCGCATGTGCCACCACTAGTTGACCACATTGGAGTTTTGTTTAAGCTATTTTTTGACTCCTTAAAACAATGAAAAGATCATCGAGCATAGCTTCTTCCTGTCCCGCTCGCTAAAGTATAGGAAAGGGCGTCTACATCGTCTCGTTTACCTCCTTTTGTGGACCATGTAGACCATTTCATGAAAAGGACCTCCTTGGCACACTCAAGCCAAGACCATTCCCCTCTGCATACTTGTGTGCTTTCTCGGGCAGAGGGGCCACACTCTATGAAAAAGCTCACCACCGATTGTCGTTAAGCTCTTTTCCAGCTGTCTCAACAAGAAAATATCGCCGAGAAAACTTGGTTTCATTCATGCTCATAAAAGTATTTGAATGACCGTCCAGTCAGTATAGCTTTAACCTTTTTCGGCCTGATTGGACTACCAACGGTAAAGAAGTCTCTCATCCCCTTTAGGATGGGCGAGCTCTCCTATGTATACTTTTATCCTTTTTTGGGCATAGGAGACTACCAATGAAAAAGAGCCCCCACTAGAGTCTTCTTCGTGCTTTCAGACTCTCTAAAATTAAAAGCACCATCGAGCACTTACCTTCTCAGGCTCGCCAAAAATCCACGAGATCGTACCAAAATGGTGTCCCTAAACACCACCCCACAGAAAACAGTTTGGCAGCATCCCTAGATTGGGTCACCTTTGTTCAGAGTCACTCTGCAATGTGTCTTCCTTGGATCCCATCAGTATCAAAAGTGTCCTCCGCCTCCAAGTATTTCCCATCTGGAGCAACATTCCCGGTATTACAACTATGATCCCACTCCCTTGAGTTAGTTTCATTTACTGCCTGTTCAAGCCCTACCGTCATACTTTGAATAAAGGAAGTTTGAGTCTCCCTCCCCCCTTGCCCCTGTTCAGTTTTTCCTTTCCCCCACAATTCAGTGAGTCAGTCTGCAGATTGCTTCACACCATTCGGTTATCCGTCACGCTCCTGGTCAAGGAAACATCATTGCCTTGGCTAGGGGCAGGTCTCCCTCTGTTGACGCCAACACACATATTCCAAAGGATATATCCAGAGGTCCCTATACCTTGGTTTCATTAACATAATTGATGAGTTCCTTGGACCACTTGAGAGGAGTCCTTAGTGCCTATTGGGATGGTTGTGTCTCACGTGCTCGACTTCAACTCCATCATCGCACCGTTGAGATTCGTACAGGGTTTGTTCCACACAATATTTGGTCGAAGACCCCGGATTTCACCCGACTCTAGCACGTTGGTAATCCCACAAGAGGGACCTAAATAGGTTATGTCCCTTTTTATTTTCGGGTTGCGTTGGAAACAGTATTCAGAAGCCCCAGTAGTGCTTCGATATACCTTTATGATTGATGCAGCATACTTGTACCACAGAGACTCTGACTCTCAACCAGCGAGTCCACACAGCTATGTAACAGATCTCGCATACCATCATTCATGAAGATGTAGCATTCCATGAGAATGCCACGGGTCCAATGTACCAGATCAGTATTGTATTCCACCTCACATGAGAGGCAACTAGCATTGTAACATCAGTTGTATATGATCGGCTCTTGTATTTTAGAGCATAGATCAAATGATTCTTTTGACATTGTCATGAGCATGGGAATGCCCGCCTCATCCATATGCATGTCACACATTTATTGTATCTCATCCACTAATGGGAACCAAATTAATACAAAACCAAAAGCCACCATGCCCCAGCCCTGGAAGCACCACCTCTCAATAACAAATCTTATGATGTCCGTCGACCATACGTTGAGCTCCTACCCTCACACATCAGGGGGCAATTTGTTAACCAAAAAATCCCCACACAGCTTGTAATGGCCTACACCACCCAAGGACACCATCTCACAACACTCATTTCACTCCATAATACCTTCCATGACCTTCCATTTGACCCCCACACCTCCAAAAGAGCCCAAGGATGAAGAAAAGGGCTAAAAACCCCAAAAAAGAGCCCAAAATAGTTCCCTAGGAGCTAAAGACCTAAAAAGGGGGCTAAAGTTAGGGAGGAAGGGGCTAAAGGCCCAAAAAAGGGGCTAAATCCTTGACCAAGGGCTTAAAACCCTAAAATCCCTTGGAAAAACTATATAAGGAGGGTGGGGGGTCACTCTCAAAACACTCCTCATTTGCATATTGTTATGCTACTCGTAGATGCTTTGAGACCTCTTTTTCTCAAACCACCCACTCTCCCTCTCCATCTCCATTTCTCCAAGCCATTGCTCCCCAACCAAGAGGTAAGTGCTCCCATGAGCTAGGGCATGGTGGCCCATTTCCACCCAAGTGAGGTATAGCTTTTGTTTATGCATGTTTATTTACTCGTTTTATTTTCTGACCAATATTTTTAGTTGTAGGTTTGCTGTTAACATCTTTTGCAGGTTGCTTCCATAGTAGTATAGGTTTCTCTTGTAGGTTTTGGAGGCAGAACCCTAACCCATTGTGTGCAGAGGGGTTCAACAATACTCCATCTCTTCTTTCTTTCTACTATTAGCTTAGATATAGTTTATTTCAGCTGCCATTTACTTGTTCTAATGTAGCTTAGTTTAGTTTCAATTCGCAACTCTAGTTCAGTCATTTTTTACTTCTATTTTTTACTATTTTCTAAGGGTAGAAACCTACCCTTGTGCCCTATAGGCGCAAGGGAGCCATTTTTACCCCTGTAGTGAGGAGAAATTCTCACTACATGCCTCATCCCTCATGTTGTGCCATTTAATTTTTTCTGCAGCTGCATTGGGATTTTCCTCAGTTTCCATGGTAACCCTATAGATACATTTGTCTCTCAACAATATCTCCATATCAGCTTTCCATTCGAAGAAATTGAATGGAGTCAAGATGATCCTTCGAGATTGGTCCATATCTCAGCAACTGTGCCCTCCAGTCAGCAGAATGGCCTCCGAGTCAGTGATGTCGAACTTGCAATAAAAATTTGGAAGGAGAGAAATCAATATACAAAGGCTTTGATAACATGTGGAAATTGAACCCAAGTGATAGAACAATTACACTCACAAAATTGCTAATCAAACATGCAAAATTCACACAAAAGGAGACTGAAATTGGAGCATAAATTAATACTGTATTGAATAAGTGTACATAATCCAACCATATGAAGTAATACTCTTCTCAAATATATAATTACATGAGATATTATAAATCATAAGAATGCTATTCGAATTGGTCAAAAAGCAGGCTTACTAAAACTAGTCAAATCCCCCATAGGTGCCTAAAGCTCTTTCCAAATCTATGAAGATTATCATGAATTGGATAAATCAAGTGGGAAAGATAATAAGTGATGGAAAGAAAACTCATCCATGATTTTTTTGGAGAAAAGGAAGGAGTATTATGTGGGAAAAAGACAAGGCAGTTACACCTAGACTAGCTTTTCCCTTTTTCCTTAAAACTGTTGTAAAACAAGGCAGCTTTCAGAAAAAGAAGAACTGTGCTTTTAGGAACTAGGAATAAAATAAGACTTGCCAAAAAAATTTCTATGATGATTCCAAAGTGCTCCATGACCCATTTTTAGCATGTGTTTACTTCTAGGTGCATGTGGAAGCCAACTAGCATAGTATGGAATCTAGGAATCTAGGAATAAGGAAAAAATGATTAATTAATGTCAAATATGGGTAACTATGGGTTGATTATTATAACACTAAGTATGTGAAGTACCTTTTAATATACCTCAAGGGTATGTTAAACGCCATTCGATATACTAACAACATGTGGAAGAACCACACAATCCCTGAGATGCAATGTTGGAAATTAACGATAGCTCCTACATTTTATGACGCCAAAATATGTCTCTACCCTATCACTCAAATTACTTAAAATTTTAACCTTCACTAGTGCTTAATTTTATCTTTTACCATTAGTTGAATGCATGAGGTGAGTACATAAATGTAAAATCGTGAAATATGCTCATGCAAATTTTTCACTTTCAACTTTTTCAGCTATGCCCTAGTTAAGGAAGGGATAGAGGTTCAATTATCATTTTTGCAAAACAAATAGATCCCAAGACAAATAATATTGAGCTATAATTTCACTCCTAATTCAAGCATACAAATACTTTCTAATGCGAATTTCGAAAAGGAAAAGAACCAGATCTCTTTTGAAAAGAAAATACATTATCACTACTTAACACACCAAACTCTTTCAATTTATAAAAATGAAAAAGATTAAAAAACAAACTATTTTTTCTCTTTGTCGAGAAGAAAACATACAGAAGGAAACCAGAAAATGGATACTTGAAAGCTGGTGAGACTAACCAAGTGATCAATAGTTTGTCCCTATGCTTAGATGTAAGGTCATTTTTTCTCATATTTTCAATAATAAGTCTAAAAACAATCTTTTAACAATCTATGAAGAGAAAAAAAGTAAGACTACTTTCCTTTCCAGTTGATCAACAACATTCATAGATCTAAATATATGATTACTTTTCAAAACCTACTTCTTCTTTCAAACCAAAACAAAAAATAATAAAGAAGCCTCACAGGAGAAACCAAGACTAACTCTTAAAAGTTTATGAACAAATGAAGCCTAAAAACTCAATCCAGATATTGATTCATGATTTTGATTATCAATAATAGAGGGAAAGAAAACTCTGAAAAAAATATGAATGCAAGATTTCAAAGATCAATTAGGGATTAAAACCCTACCTGGAACCATTGGCTGACAGATGAATACAGAGCATTACTACTAGAGCACCTTGCATTATCCACAGTAGAAGAGAGGTGGTGTTGTTCTCTTTCCACTTAATATGTGTAGTGGAACCGCTTTTTGCCTTAAGGTAAGATGTGGTGGCCGCTCTATTTACACTTCCCAACTGTGGTGGAGAATGTATACCTTGAAATCACACAAAGAGGTCCAAAAATAAATATGTTAAAGCTTGAATATTTGATGTAATCAACATACAAAAGTGAGATTCTAAATTATTAGAGGTAGAAAAAGGAAATTTAACAATTCCAATCCAGATCTAACTAATCCATGGGAAGATATGAATGATAAACTAAACTTTAAAGTGAAGGCAAGTACTAAACAAAACCAATAATTCTGATCTATCCTCGCCAGTATGGTCACCAGTTTTGTTGTCGAAAATACTCAGCTATTGCAGACAAAGGTTTTTTTCCTACCCTAAAACACTAAGTACTAGAACAAAGAAGTTACAATATAAAAGAACTTTACCTAAGAGTGCATAAAATTATTGAATCAAATATTTTTTTTACCTTCCATATGCTAAAAAGGTTGGTCTTTGGAAGTTTGGATCCGTGCGTATTTCCTGCAAGATACATAAAAAAAACACATACCATATCAGAGTAGCAAGCTAGTCTATGATCTTATGTCAATGGAGAAGGAATTCAACAATAAACATAATGATAATTTCAAACACATAAATTTTTATGGGAAAGAAACCTTCATTTGTATTAAAACATGAAAATATAGATAATACAACCTAATCCTTGGCATTGAGAAACCTTCTCAAATGCACTTTTCCTCAAAGCCTCAAGCTTCCGTACTAAACACTCACTATTCTCGGCTGAATTTGGCCATAGCTTCTATGCAATAACATATTCTTCCTCCCCCTACCCATGATGGGTAACCTATTATTTAAAAACATAAGAGGATAGAATAGGTTGAGGAATTCATGGGTGAGGTGTAGGGAGGATCCTACAATGAGGGATCTCGAGCTCCAGGTGGTCCTAAACCATAGGGATGAGGCTCCATGAAGGAAAGTTTCAAGAAGCCTCTCGAAGCTTCTATTTTTTCCTTTATAACTCGAGCACAACTCCTTGTCCAAGGGGAAAGAGCGTTACCAAGTGAGAACCACACATTATACATGGGTAACATGCAGAGGCACCACTTATGACTCATAGCAAAAGGGTGTTACTGAATGGGCCCCACACATTGATCAAAGGGAAAGTGCGGTTGTGGCCAAAGGTATAAAAATATTGATCCTTGCCCATTTTTATCTTCAACACTTGTGGATTTAAGGATAATATTGATATTTTGATCTCACAACATGATGTTGAAAAGATTTAGGTATAACAGTGGGTGGTCACCGATATCCATATGGATAAATCCTCCCCCCTTAGGAAGCAATGGTATCCATTGTGTCAAATCCCATATATATCTTGAACTGTTTGTTGAGAAGATTGCCTGGTCTGACATTTGTTGAAGTGAATAGGTTTCCTTTCTTTGACATATTCTGATGGCTTTAACTATTGCTGAATCATTTTTGTTGATGTTTTGTCCTTGGTTTGAACTGGTTTGGATGATTTATTTATGGAGGATAACCTTGAATGCATGACGTTGCATCACAGAGTTACTCAGATAGATGAAGAAACAATGAATTTGTGTTCTTCTTGTTTTTGCTGAGCAGATACACCCTCTATGGAGGATGTAGAGGTCACTATGATATGATATTGGGACTTCACGGGAAATTGTGAAGAGGGATAATTTCTTGGTGTGGAATATTATCTTCTTGCTTACGAGATCATGGTAGGTGCAACTGTTTCTAGTTTATGGTATAGTTGTCATCCCAAAGTGACAATGACACGATGAGGTCGTGATTCATATATAGGATATTCCTTCCACATATATGGTTGTGCTAAACGAGCATCGCATACTTCAAGTGGGGCCACATCACACAATACCTCGTCTTTGAAATAATTGATTCCATATGGTAGGAGACACGACTGATTAATGTTGTTATACCCAAATTATGTCACCACCATGTGATAAGACCTTTGACTTGCATATTTTCCATTAATCCCAACACTTGGAGTAAAAACCCATGTTGTTTGTCAATCTTACATGAAAATACTCAGCACCGTGCTTTCCCTATTAACCATGAGTGGTACCTTGCTTGCACCACATTCATATTGTTTTCCATAAGAGGTGCCACCACTTGTGGCCTTTGGTCCATAAGCATTTCTAACCTAAACCACTCTGTCATAAGAGGAGAAAACCGGTACCCTAGGTAAAATGGGAAAAAGAGAAGTTTCTCGAGACTTCTAGATCATGAG
Source organism: Pseudotsuga menziesii (assembly GCA_001517045.1). Classification (NCBI taxonomy): domain Eukaryota; kingdom Viridiplantae; phylum Streptophyta; class Pinopsida; order Pinales; family Pinaceae; genus Pseudotsuga; species Pseudotsuga menziesii. Next base: position 216,627 of record LPNX010643448.1, read on the forward strand.
CCTTGTGTCGTCCCTTATCCCTATCATTGTGGGTCAGTTGAGCTCGAAATCCCCCATCACAGGATATTAGAAGCCACCTCATCCAGAAATCTCTCAACCATTCCTATCCACTGAGCCTTATAAATACTAGCTCATGTCCATGGTTGAGGGGGAGAACTACAGAGGTATTGTTATGCTGTTGGATTGACCACTTGGCCCATATTATTTGAGAGCATAGAGAGCAAAGTTGGAGCTTATGGGGATGAAAGTGTTGGTTTCATGGAGATGCATGTCGACACTAAGGCTTAATTGGTTGTAAACTTCTCCATTCATATTAATGCAAAGTTGATTTCCATCCTACATTACTGTTGTTTTGATTTCGCATGTAAATGTTGTTAGATTCTTTAGCCACTAACATGGATAAGTAGATGATGTTTTGGTAGCTTTGATGTGTTTGTATGTTTGATCTGATTGCAGGTACATAGGTTCACTATAAAAGCGACATTCCAGGTGTCTACAACATCCAGGGAGGGTTTTCATCCTTTATCATTCACTCATTTGTTTTGGATCTGAACCATTCAGACCAGAGGAACAATTTCTGTCTGCAAAAGGTGAAATATTTCTACTTACAAATATGGTATCTCCGCTGGGGAATAGATATATATATCAGTTGATTTGATCTTCCTTAGTTCTTCAACTCTTGTCTGAATCCAGGCTCCATCTCCAACTCTCTCCAGTTAGATCTACTATCTGGCTCAGTGAATTTTGGTTTGAAACTTCTAGATCTATCCAGATCTGAATTATTTTGACCTTTTATGCTCTTTTTTTATTCTCAATCTGTCAGTTTTTACCTTGATCTGATATTTTTCTGACTTGATTTGTCGTTCTCCTTTTCATTTTGGATTTATACAGGGAACCTCTCTTGTGCAATTGGTGAGAAGCGGTGCCACCACCTGAACCTAGTTAGCAGCCTGCGGTGCCATCACCCGAGTCCTATTGGCGAGAAGCGGTGCTGGTCCAAACCGCTCTGTCAAGACCCCTGCAGCGCGGTGCCAGGTAGGCATCATTCCAAGACCTCTTTTTTCTCATTTTTTGCAAAAAAATTGAGTTGATTTGCTTTCATCCCTGCACTGTCAGGATTGTGTATTAGAATCTGATGCTTGTGGTTTGAAATTTTATGGTTGAATATTTGTTCGATTGGAAAATTCAAAAGCTAGATTAAGCTTATTGATTGTTCATCCACTTTTGTGCTTGTTGGTTGTGATTGTGAAAGGAATTCTTATTTTTTGAAAATCTTAGGGTGTTATTAAGATCTCATTTCATTTCCATTACATAGACTAAAAGAAAAACATTTGATTATCATCTTGGTTTCATTTTTTGTTTTCATAAAGAACTTCTTTTTCCTCCTTTGAAAAAGAAAATTTTTAACTGAGATTAGGTTATCATCATTGAGCATTAGACATTGGATCTCTGATTGGCCTTACAAGTTTTCAGGCTCTTTATGTTCTTCTGTCTCTTATGCATTTAGTACTATCTCATCAAAATAAAAATATGGTAGTTTTAAGTTAGATTTATCTATGTTTTAAGAAAAATTTAAAAAATAGAGTGCATATGCATGTAGTGTGCTTCTTGTTTTTCTTTTAGGAAAAGAGATTCTTCCCCTTCTTATTGCTTTCAGAAAAGAGAAACCAATTTGGAAAGTGTTGCTTGTCTTTGATTTTTTGTTCAAGATTTTTGTTTGGAAATATTTTTGGTTTTGAAACAAAAGAAAATAATCTCTTTCCCTCCTGTATTTAGGCATACCGAATGGTAAAGTGAAATATTTACATACGCATATTGCATGGTTTTACTTTTTCTGTCAAAATTCCATGCATTCACCTAACCATCCACTTTAAAATTAACTGTAGTTATAGGTTAAAATTTACATAGCAATTTGAGTGATAGGTTGGAGACATGTTCGGGCATCGTTAAGTGTAGGAGCTGTCGTTATTTGTCCGCAATACATCCTGGGACACGCGTGGTTCTTTCATGTACTGCTGGTATATCGAACGGCCTTTCACGTACCCTTGAGCTATATAGAAAGGTACTTCATGTACTCGATTGTATATCGAAAGGCCCCTTGTGTACGGTTATGCATTAGACAACACTACTACCAATTCAAGCTCCCTTGTACCTTGAGTATATCTAGAGACCCCACTAGGATACCTTATCCATCTAAGAAAAACCCTTTGGCCATATTGCTTGGAGCCATACACCAAAAACAACATTCAGGGAGATTACTACGCATGTACCCTAGAGGTATATCATGAGTGGAACCTTCTTGACAATCCTGGTGGGAGACCTAAATATCTGAACTCCTCCTGTCATTTTAAGTTTGCTTGTTTGACCTATAGCTTGAGTAGGGAAATTTTCTGGTGTTTTTTCTAGTTTTTCAGACCCTAGGTTAGATAGAAACTGTACAAACTAGTTGAACTAATACAATCCTGAAGAGTATGGGGCTTGCCACCCTATTTTATTCCTGGTTTAGGAGAAAATCCAATGGAAGCTATCGACCAAGGAGCTGCTACCACCTCCCAAGTGGGAGATAATGTGGTTGCAGAAAGTGGAGGACCATATTTTTGACACTCCTCCCCCTTGGTCCAACAACCTTCTCGAGGAAATACCTCATTCCATTCTCCCATAGAAGGTCATGTTGATGATACTACCCATCCAGATTATGGTCCCAATGCTCCATTTTGGGACACCTCTATAGGACAGGCCATTGCCTCATTTGGCACCCATTTAAAATCTTCTGAAGAAGTTTCTCCAGATGAAGAAGAATGTAGACAATACCACGTAGCCATTCTCCATGCATAGGAGATTGAAAGGAAAATAGATGACATATTGGGCACACCACCATCACGTTCCACAGCTGTTCCTGTGGGATACCATTTACTTGTCGATTCTATGAGACCGATTGAACTGATTATAGATAGCATAGTAACACCATACAACCCAGGTCAAAATACCAACCCCACCACCTCCTATGTTATTTTTGTTCCCAATCCTCCCAGGTCTTCTGTACCTGGGGCCCAACCTTCAATTCTCGTTTCGTCATTACCTTCTAGTGTCGGGGGGCAACCCTCGGCACAATCTACATTATCTGGCACCGAAATTGTACCTAGTCAAGGACAAACCTCTAATATAGAAAAATCTATAGTTTATTTCCCTCCCACCCATACTAATATGGTTAATCCCCCATCTAGTTCAGGTCAACCCTTGGGGGCACAACCTGTAACCATTCAATCTTCTAGAGGTTATGGTTATTAAATACCTGTAGGAAATATTAATTATCCATCTAATCCTACATGAATTCCTTATGCTATAATTCCATACGCTAGTAATACTTTTATGCCATGGGAGAAGCCTACCTGGTCTTACATGCCAGCTATGGGCGGGATACCTATACATACTGCAGGAGGTGTCGGAGGACTCCCTCATGGAGGTCCTCCCCTTGGGGGTCTTAGTGGTCCTAGAGGACTTGGCGGCTTCCCTCCTTATGGTATTGGGGGGCCTAGTGGCTTTCCCCCTAATGGTCCTAGAGGGTCTGGTGGCCCTCCTCCTAGTGGTTTCGAAGGATTTGGAGGTTTACCCCCCAGTGGCCCTGGAGGGTCTAGTGGTCCACCTCCTAGCAGAACTTGAGGGTCTAGTGGTCCACCTCCTAGTGGTCCTAGTGGTCATAGTGGTCCCAATGGTCCTAGTGGTCCCAGAGGCCCTGGTGGTCCTCCTCCTGGAGGCTCTAGTGGTCCTAACGGTTTTGATCCCAGAATCAACCACTTGTGGGTGGATTTTCCAATAGTTCTTTGTCACAAAAACCTATCTATCATTCTACTTATGGTCCTATTGGTAATTATAAGCCATATCAATATTACCAGTATGTGAAACCTAATCGTCAGTTACCTTTCCTAGCAACTTTGGACTTGCCTGACTTGTCCAAGTTGATTAATGACCCCATTCGACACAATCCCTCGTGACCTCCCATTCCAGTAAAGTTACCATCGGACATTCCAAAGTTCGATGGGAAGCAGGGAGATGATCCAAAAAATCATGTCATGACATTCCATCTGTGGTGTTCTTCAAACTCCCTCATTGAGGATTCAGTTCGGTTACGAATTTTTCAGCGAACTTTGATCGGTACAGCCGCGAATTGGTACATTGAACTTCCACAACATTCGTTTGTGGATTTTGGCTCCTTGGAAACCGTGTTTCTTACACACTTTCAGCTCCCTATCTGTTATGAAACGGGTACTGATCTCTTAACTTCTCTATGACAAAACACCTCCACCCACATATCCGATCATATCCATGAGTGGAGAAGGAGGAGAAGGCTTATTAAGGCCCCTATTCCAGATCAGTTATTAGATGATTGGTTTACCAAATCTTTGTTGCCTCCAATTGCCCGAGATGTGGCCATGGGCGATGCCATTATTGAAGAGCAGGCTATTAGTCAAGCCTAGTATCTAGACTTGGTTTATTCCCAGTATGGAACTCTTTATGACTTGATTCCTCAAGCTCTGTACCCAAGAACCGACCCTGCAAAGCCACCAGCAGAAGTACATGTTGATGGGATTGTTGGTTCAATCCAGTCCCCATCAGCAACGAAACCTACCAAGCAACCCTAGACTACAACCCCTACTCCTTCGACTCCTAAGGTTTCCATCGAGGTCAATTCTATTCAAAGTACTCAAACCTCAAGCAACAATAAAAAGAAGGGTAAAAGTAATAATAAAAAACCTGGAAACCAATATGAGAATCCAAGACCAACCAACAATGATAACAATAAAGGGAAAATAAAGGCAAAATATCCATGTCTGCTATGTGGAGGTGACCATTTCACAAAAGAGTGTCCCTGTCGAGACAAAATCTCCCAATTTCTGAAATCAAATCCCGCACCTACAGTACTCATGGATCCTTTTCCCTCTCAACAACAACTGATAGACCACATGTCTAATCAGGGTAACTCTAGTTTGTCAGAGGAAATTTGTATGATGTCGTCGAATACCATTAATCTAAAAACTTGAAGTCAGAATTATGACAAACCCACAGACAAGAAAGAATATCATTCTTCTTTAGGGAAAGCTCCCTCTACTAGTTCTCCAGAATCGTCGTCTACTATCCCCCTATCCATCGAGAAGCCTACTCTCGAGATGATTTTTCATCCACCCAAGAGTACTCTTTGGAAGGTTGTATTTAACCCTAATGCCCGAGCTACTCAATTTTATAATGTAGTTGAAGATCTCACTTAGGCACCTTGTGTAATGTCTACCTTAGAAGTACTCCAAAGTTGTCCTACACAACGCAAAACTTGTTAACGGCATTAGGAGCTTTAGACCCGGATAATACTAATTTGATTCATTTCAATATTGAGAACTATAAGTCTAGGCTACCTCATAAACTTGGTTTTCAGATCACTACGAAAGTAGTTGGAAAGAAGGTTTTTAGAACGGTTCTAGATGAAGGAGCTTCGACCTCGGTTTTGTCTCTGTCTTGTTGGAAAGCTCTTGGCTCCCCCGAGCTTGTAACATCACCTACGACTCTAAAGGCCTTTAATGGGAGAGGTTTCCAACCCCATGCTCTCATATCAACCCTTGCAGTCGATCTTGGGGGAAAAACTGTTTCTATTCAAGTAGAAGTGGTAGATGCCCTGTTAGATTACAACCTCCTTCTAGGAAAAATTGGTTTTATGCCATCACTGTTGTCACTTCAACAGTATTCCGAACAGTCCAATTTTTGCATCTAGGGAGAATTATTTCCATTGACCAGCTTTATTTTTGTACGTCGGATGTTACTACCTCTATAGCTAATAACATCCCCATGTTAGGCCAGTCCCCTCCTCCTTACCAGTCGATTGGGGTAGGCATGCTGAAGGGTTCATCCCTTATGGGGATTTTTCCATCCACTCCTCCTAACATGGATACTGTGATAGTCCATATGATCTCCTCATTTGATTGTGAGCCTAAGGGAAAACAAGTTGTTGATTCCACCTCATTGAGGTCACACAAAGCAATGTATGACACCATTCAAACCCTTTCCGATGATCACACTGATGACATTCATCTAGTGGCTTCGGATCCTTACCATTTACCTTACGGGTTAGAACCATCTCTTCCTATTCTAGATTATCTCTCTGAGACTTTTCCTTTCAACGAGTCTATTATGGAGATCATGAGTACGGATGAGTCCATTTGGGAGGATCACCATCATAGATCCATGTTCCTCCCCAACACCAATTTGGTCAACCATGATTACGCATCCATGTTTCCTACTGATATTGTCAATGTACCCCAAAGTTCCATATTGTTGCAAAACACAGATTCTGAAGGAAACCTTTGCAACATTACTCAAACGAATCTGATTGACATATCAGCCAAGCCTGGTACCATCGAGCATGTTCATGTTGGGAAGAACTGCTCGGCAGATGAATCTGAAGCATATAAGGCACTTTTCAAAGAATTCTATGATATTTTTTCCTGGTCCTATGAAGAAATGTTGGGGATTGACCCATCCATTGGGGTCCATGAGATCAAAACCTATCCCATGGCTAAACCTGTCAAGAAAAAACTAAGGCAAGTCCATCCACGGAAGGCCGCAGCTATTAAAGCTAAAATAGAGAAACTTCTCAAAGCTGGGCTTATTTATACCATACCCCTGACTGAATGGGTATCAAACGTTGTCCCTATCAATAAAAAGAAGGGCACCATTAGAGTCTGTATCGATTTTAGGAATTTGAATAAAGCTTGTCCCAAGGACAACTTTCCTACTCCGCACATCAATTAGATTATTGACAACTATGCTGGAAGTGTCTTCTCATTTATGGATGGCTTCTCTGGCTATAATTATATTGAGATATTACCACTGATCATCACAACATGGCATTCATTTTCCCATGGGGAACCTTTGCATATAAGAAGTTACCTTTTGGGTTGAAAATTGTTGGAGCCATAGTCCAGCGTGCAATGTCCTATGCGTTTCACGATATTAAACATATTGTTTAACCATACCTTTACGAACTCCCTGCTCATTCATAGTGACGGGAGGACCACCCTGGTCATCTTAGAGACATTTTCCTAAGATGTCGTCATTATAATATATGGCTCAATCTGCATAAATGTGTTTTCTGCATTGAGACAGGACATCTGTTAGGCTTTGTGGTCTCTAAGAATGGCATCTGGATTGACCCCTTGAAAATTGCCACCATTTTAGCTCTACTAGCCCCAACCAATCTCCTTGAACTCCAAATTTTGCAAGGGAAGGCAAACTTTCTCCGTCGTTTCGTGTGTAATTTTGCAGAGAAAACACAGGGTTATATGTGTCTCCTTAAAAAGGACACTCCATTCTTTTGGGATGACCAAGCCCAACACACCTTTGATAATCTCAAGCATGCTCTGACTCATTCACCCGTGATACACCCCCTATATTATTCCAAGGATTTTCTCTTGTATATTTCTACCTCCACTATTACCCTTGATATGGTTTTGGTGTAGGAAAATCCCAATGGTAAGGAGAACATGACTTACTATGCGAGCAAGAATCTTATGGATTCTAAAACCTGATATTCACACATGGAGAAGTTAGCAGTTGCCACGATCAATGCTGTACAAACGTTTCATCACTACATTTTGCTCTGCACAACCACGGTATTGGAAGACCAGAACCCTATGTATTAAATCCTGACTTGTCAGATACTCGGGGGCAAGTACTCCCAATGGATAGTCATACTACAGGAGTTTGATCTGGAATTTGCCAAAGCCACATCAAAGAAATCCTTGGTCTTTGCCCAGCTCATGTGTGATCTTCCCTGTGTTGCAACGGAGTCTGAGCCCAGTGATTCATTTCCAGATGAATTTTTGTTCCTGATCAGCACTACTGATCCATGGTATGGATATTTGCTTATTTATCTCCAAACACGACGATTTCAGCCACATTTATCCCATGATGATCGTCACTGTATCTATCACCACGTGAAATACTACCTCATCTTGAATGATACCTTGTATAGACATGGGATTGATTCTATTCTCTGGTGGTGCCTCACCCATGAAGAGGCTGAACATGTGTTGAATGATTGCCACTCTGGAGCATGTGGAGGTCATTTATCTGGGATGGCTACAGCCCAAAAAATCCTTCGTGCTGGCTATTTCTGGCCTTTAGTCTTCTAAGGCTTTCATGAGGCTGTTAAGAAATGCCCACCTTGTCAACATTTTTATCCGAAAAAGTGCACTCATCGTGCTTCTCTACACCCCGTCATTGCCGTTGGCCCATTTTCCAAATGGGGGATTTACTTTATGCATTGTAAGCCTACCTTAGCTAGGGGGCATGGTTACATCATCATAGCCATTGACTATTTTACAAAATGGGCTGAGGCCATGCCTACATATGCGAAAGACGGTAAGACTGCCGCTCTCTTCCTATTCAATCATATCATAGCTAGATTTGGAGTCCTGCAGTCCATCATTACTGATCACGGATCACATTTCCATAATCAAATGATGGAGGAACTGAGTGCCAATCTAGGTTTTCACCATGAAAAATCTATGCCATATTATCCACAAGCTAATGGTCAACTAGAGGCCATTAACAACATTTTGAAAACTATGCTTTGTCGGATGCTTGGAGATCATAAATCCAGTTGGAACCACATTCTTTTCTCTGCTCTTTGGGATTATAGGAATTTGGTGAAAAAAGCTACTAGTTTCATGCCATTCCAGTTTGTCTATGGACTTGAAGCTATCTTACCAATTCAATGTCATATTCCATATTTACAACTTGCTGTCCAACTTCTCCCAGACACTTCCACAGAAGAAGAAAGATTTTTGTACTTAAATAACCTTGACGAGACTTGGAGAGATGTTGCCTTGGATAATGAGGCACATAAGAAACACGTCAAGGCATAGTATGATAAATCCATCCAACCTTGTGTCTTTAACGAGTGTGACCTAGTTTTGACTTACGACTAGAGATATGAAAAACTAGGGAAAGGAAAGTTTGAGTCCATGTGGTATGGTCCTTTCGTCATTTCTAAAGTTTTAG
>LPNX010643448.1:232093-258714 GCA_001517045.1 Pseudotsuga menziesii
ATGTAAAATCACTTTTTACTCAAAATTTATCAGTCGTAATCCCTTAATGTTAGTTATGAGCGCATTTAACACTTGTTTTTTGAGTCGATTGCAGGATAGAAGAACCATAGCAGTAAAGCTTTGGGATTTTGTTTATGAATTTTTCATACTACCATAAAACGAAAAAAGTTGATGAGCGTTTGTTATGACACTTTGGTCACGCTCTTTAAACCTAGTATCAAAGGTCTGAGTCCGTTTCTGATTCTTTCCATGCTCGTAAAAATTGACATTGTGTAAAGAAACCACATGGAGTCTTCTTTTAACCCTTTTCAGGCTCCTTAAACACGAAAAGATCGTTGAGTCCATTTTCGATTCTTTCTAAGATCGTAAAAAGTAACATTGTGTAAAGAAACCTCATGGAGTCCTCTTTAAACTCTTTTTAGGCTCCCTAAATATGAAAATATTGTCGAGCGATATTGTCTTCTTCACGCTCGTTAAAGCATTCGAAGAGTCGTCTTTCCGACGGTAGGTTATCTCTTTTTTAGTTCGGATAGACTATTTATGAAAAAGGAACACTCTAGCCAATCATGACTGGAAGAGTTCTCTAAGGTATGATTTTACACTTTTTTGGGCCTTAGGGACTAAATCATATGAAAAAGGACCCCTTTGGAGTCTTCTTCCATAATCGTTCAGACTCTCTAAACATGAACGATACCGAGTTTTCTTTCATTGGAATCGTTAAATTAAACATTGAGAGACCCATTTTGGGAATGAACCCCTCCTCTCTCAGTTTTGTAAAACATATGAGTTTGGACTTGCCTTTAGACAAGCTATACCAAGTGTTCGTTACCCTCTTTGAACTCGTAAAACCGAAAAGAGGCACTCATCGATCATGATGGAGAAAATGGGAAGGGAATCATTTTGCAAATAAATGGTAGTAGTTTGTCATTACCTTTGAACATGGCACTTGTCTGCATATCATGTAAATCAATTGGGTATTCAGCTGATCTTCATGACGATCCACTTTCATGAGTCATGTCACTCCTTTGAGTCTTTTGAAAGAATGCATTGTCCACTGTCACATCGTGAGTTTGTCCCGTTCATTCATGCTGCCAAGTATTTTGTCGTGCTTCTGGATGTTCAAAGGGAAATTGAAGAAGTTTTTCCTCTGTAGTCAGAACAATCTTTATGTCAGTACTTTTGAGTCAGTCCTATGGTTACTACATTCACATCATCCCAGAACTATGTTCAGATTTTTGTTTCGTCGATGTGGGACTCATCATGGCCCTCCTTCGACAAGACTATTCCCATCGACATCAGCTCATCATCCGGGAACTAGTCTTAGAAACAAAAACTTGGTACCTTGAGATCTATATGCCTTAATGACAGATTCTCTCGCTATCGACATAGGTTCACATCATTTGACCTTTGATCGATACAATCGACTGGGTGTTCGATGTCAGGACATCTATTCACACTCAGTAGATTGTACTAAGGTACCTTGGGAATCATTGACATCAATGGTGATCTCCCTCGCACTTGTTAATGGTTCACATCATTGGTCGGTAATCAACTAGTTTCTACCATGTTCAACTTTAGATCATTGTAATCACATGGATAGAATCATACTTTGTGGAAGATGAGAGAAAGACCCTGGGTATTTGTTTAGCACTCATTTCTTTCCCCAAGTTGCGATGGAATTTTGTATATCTAGCATGGATCCACATTTGTATGGTCATGGCTATGCTCAAATTTGCATCTATATGACATAGATCTACGTTGTATGTTTGGTAGCTATGTCCAAGTTTGAGTCCTCTATCACATAGATCTACGCTGTATTCTAGTAGTTGGCATGCTTGTTTATTCTTCCATGGATCTGCCTTGTATTGGTCTTCAGCCATGATTTGGTTACTTGTGTCTATGAGTCAAAAATATTGATGTACTACAGATGCCTACTAGACAACATGCTCCAATCGAGCTGACATTTTCAACTCGAAGTGACAACTTGTTCTCTCAAATCTCTTGTTTATCGTATCCCTCTAAGACTCATGCTTTGGGGGGCATCCTGTTATACCCAAATTTTGTCACCACCATGTGATAAGACCTTTGACTTGCATATTTGCCCTTAATCCCATCACTTGGAGTGGAAACCAATGTTGTTTGTCAATCTTACATGAAAATACTCAGCACCGTGATTTCCCTATTAACCATGAGCGGTACCTTTCTCACACCGCCTTCATCTTGTTTGCCATAAGCGGTGCCACCGCCTGTGGCCTTTGGTCCATAAGCGTTTCTAACCTAAACCGCTATGTCATAAGAGGAGAAAAGCAGTACCCTGGGTAAAATGGGAAAAAGAGAAGTTTCTCGAGGCTTCTAGATCATGAGCCTCGTGTCCTCCCTTATCCCTGTCATTGTGGGTCAATTGAGCTTGAGATCCCCCATCATAGGATCTTAGAAGCTACCTCATCCACAAATCTCTCAACTATTCCTATCCATTAAGCCTTATAAATACAATCTCATGTCCATGGTTGAGGGGGAGAATTATAGAGGTATTGTTATTCTGTTGGATTGACCACTTGGCCCAAGTCATTTGAGAGCATAGAGAGCAAATTTGGAGCTTATGGGGATGAAAGTGTTGGTTTCATGGAGATGCATGTTGACACTAAGGCTTAATTGGTTGTAAACTTCTCCATCCATATTAATGAAAAGTTGATTTCTGTCCTACATTAATGTTGTTTTGATTTCGCATGTAAATGTTGTTAGATTCCTTAGTCACTAACATGGATAAGTAGATGATGTTCTAGTAGCTTTGACATGTTTGTATGTTTGATCGGATTGCATGTACATAGGTTCACTTTCAAAGCGGCATTCCAGGTGTCTACAACATCCAGGGAGGGTCTTCATCCTTTGTCGTTCACTCATTTGTTCTGGATTTGAACCATTCAGACCAGAGAAACAACTTCTGTCCACAGAAGGTGAAATATTCCTGCTTACAAATGTAGATACCTTGTCCTTCTATTATCCAACCGATGTTGTATGGTTGTGGGTGTGGTGTTGTTTGAATATCCAATATGTTGATGAATTTTATTGAGATGAGGTTCTTTTGGATGTCGTTGTCAACAACAAAATGTAGTTGGATTCCTTTCACCCACATATGCAAGCGGCAGAGGCAGTCCTCTGCCTCTAGCTCTTTAGGTTCCTTTGGCTAGATATGTGTGGTAGTAAAAATAAATTAGGTTTTACATCAATGATCTGCTTCCCATAGTATACAGATGTGACATTAGGTTTTGAATCAGAATCTATATCAGATTCTAAAGATTTGATATTGACCATGAATGACTACTTTGAGAGGCATTCATCATTGTTGTTCTAGGGGATTTTGTGGAACTTGCACCACTTCTCAATTTCATTTTTTGTCTTTTCATTACCCTTCTTTGTTGGTGGTGGGGATTGGTTTTCCTTTCCTTGTCCTATGTTTTGTAGGCTAGGGTTTCCATTTCTTTTCTTCTGTGGTGGATTCGCAGGTCCAAACTCTCGCTTGTTCTTTTACCGAAATTTCTCCTTGATTTTGACAACATATCGATAGGAAGATCCAAGTGAAAAAATTTCTAGGAATTCCATATTGGTTCGAATGTACCGATGTAGGACACTATGATATTTTAGTACCAGGTTCTGCTTTGAGTCCTTTATACCCAACTTTTTGCGCAAGGTATGAAAGTTATTGGTGTACTTCGACACTGTTTGGTCCCTCTATTGATGTAGAATGGTCCATTTGGTGTATTGTTCATGATAGTTTCCCATAGGGTAATATTGTTCCTTGACGACATTTATGAATGAGCCCCAAGTGTGATTGTCATTGAAAATTATAAATCGTCTAATGAGTTTTTCTTACAATAAGTATCCCACCAATTTTTTACATGGGCGACTTCCTTAAGGAGCACAAAGGTGATATTTTCCCTATCGGAGAAATTGTTGATAGAGAAATACCCTTCTAGAAAACTCAACCACTTATCTAAAGAATCAACATCGGTCTAGCCTTAAAATAAAGGAATATCAAAGTTGAATTTTACCTCGAATGGAGTTTCATCTATGAAACAACTACTCATTGAAGGTGCATCTGCCATTGCCAACATTTGTAGAAGGATATGGGAGAAACTATTCATCATCCCATTCCTCTATTGCACAAGGAATTCCTCAAGAAATGAATTGATAGGATCTACTACTCCGTATTCTCTCTTTTCTTTCACCATGGGAGTCCACTTGGGGAGGTGAGAGTGGTCTTCCCCAAGTGAAACTAGTTCAATACCCAACTCTATATACCCTGACCTCGTCGGGGACATGCACTAAGAATCAATCAAAGAGAACATTGTTATGACACCACTGATCCATATTTATGTGAGAAAAAATGAAAGAGAATATAATATATATTCGCATTCATAGATATATGGAAATAGAAATGGTGATACAATAAACACATATTCTATTAAATGAATGAAACATAACATACTGTAAATAAAACGACTAGAATGGTGGTAGGTATCTATGAGAAGAGGTGTGGCTTATACGCTCATCCATGCCAAGATGAATACAAAATGAGGCCAAAGGGGGATATTTATAATAATCATGAGATTGAGATCCCCAAAATTCCAAAACATAACCCTCGAATATGAACTATCATAAAGTTTGTGGCCTCGAGGGGGTTAGTTGAACAATCAACTTCCCAAGGTCATAAATGTTTCATACGATCTTCGATTTGGGAGCTTCATATCACGTTGGAAAGGTATATCATATATTTAAATATTTCAAATGCAATTAAATTTTTTTTTAGAACCCACTTGCCCCCCTGAATCACAAAAAAATATCATTTAGGGCCCCAAAATAGTTCCAAAATTTTGGGACCCAAAATACTGTAGAAAACTTACTAGGAAACTGCCACAATGGAAAATTGTTTTGAGACAATGTAGTAGGTGGCAGGCCACCAATATCCATATGGATCAGAAATAAAATATCTCTCTTTTCTCTATTTAGAAGTCATCAAAAAGAAGACTTGAATTAAATTTGTTAGGGAAAAAGTATTCATATGACTTGGGTATGAGGTCACCAACGTACTAGGTTTACCAATAAGACTATAACAAGTTTAATTTCAGTTTAGATCTAACTTATATTTTAGGAAAGAATGAAGAAGATTTTTATGAATAGATGAAACATACCCTGTTTTGGAGGTTGATCCTAGCTTCAACCTTTCCCCAAGCTATTTCATGATCCACGTGTAATGCCCCTTCCTTGTAGGACATTGATAGTTTTGACCTTTTCAAGTTCCTAGGGGTTAACAAGTGAAGTAAATCAATTATGGGGAGGAATTTTTAATTAATTAATACTATGGAGGCATGGAATAGATTAAAATTTCAATTTTTATTTTGTATGTAATTAATTATTATGAAAAATAATTAATCTAGAAATGAGTTGTAATTGTCCTAGGTGGCAAGGAGGGTGCATGGATCCAAGTTGGCCATGAGTTGGCATTCAAAAGTGGAAACCTAGAGAAAAACAAGAAAATGCTAAAAAGAACTCAATCCAAAAACATAGAAATTGGCAAAATAAATCTGTCACAAAAAAGATGGCAACTGCTAAAAGCAAGGAAAAGCAAGGCAATTGTAAAAGAAGGAAAGTACAATAAAATAAGTAAGTCACAAATCAAGAAATATTTGGTCAATGAAGGCATAGTTTCCATTTTGGTGGAAGGATGTAAGCAAGGAAACACCATCAGTCATAAAGAAGGAAAATATTTCTCAAGGAGGGTGAATTTCCACTTTGGGTTGAGTGATGCAAGCAGGGAAACACCATCTTAAGTATAGACTTACTATTTTCCTCAAGGAGGGAGCATTCATGGATTAGGGTTAGGGTTTGAAAGTGGGTAAATTATTCAATAGGTGGATGAATTTCTCAAAAATTCACTCAAATCTATAAAGTAATGATTCCAACTCCATCTCACAGTTTTTTTTATTAATGTTTTGGTGTTGAGTGAAGCTAAGCTTCTAGTTTGAGTGAGGTGCCTTAGTCACCTTGGGTGATGTGCACCAAGCCTCCATTATCTTCTCTTTTCTTCCATTATTCAATGAATACCATAGATATCCAAGGACCATCCATTGGATACCAATTTTGAGCTTTGATAACAACCATCTAGACATGGAATTTTAGCTCTAGTGAAGGAGACTTCACTTATGCTCTCAAATCGTTGTCATGTGTTAGTTCCAATCCTCCATTATTTCATATTGGGAACTATTGTTGAAGATTAGATCCTGAAATTTAATTATGATATTCTCAGATCCTTCTTCATGTTCTTATCTCTATTTTACAATAAGGTTTTTTTCCAAGAAAGTCATAATTCTAAATTTTCATGAGAGAAGTCTTCCAATTCCCATGTAATGGACCTTTTGTAAGTTCTATGCACTAAATGTGATGTAATGGAAATGATAAGAATTTATGAGTTATATTATTCCTAATATATTTCATATAGAACTCTAATAATCATTAGTTGTAGGTATGAAAAATTACAACATCGAAATTCATTGTTATTTCCTTATGCCTATGCTTTGACTAGTCAATTTTTACTAGTTTTACAGTTTCGATGCTATGTATGATCTATAAAATCAATTTGCATTGTTTAAGTTTATGTAGTTTATACATTAAATCCAAAAAAAAAAATAACTTACATATTATGTATTCATTGAGGTCATACAATGTTTGAGTGGCTTCCTCTGAGCAGGATTTCCCGCGGGCAAAATCCTAGTTTTTTTTAAACACCCTCAAACATTCTCAAACTGTTCCATATCTATTATGAACATGTTCAAACGATATTGTGTTCCTAATAAGTGTCTGAAAAATCTCCTAATACTTCCATAATAATTGGTTGATTGGAATTGATTTTTCAATCTCAGTTTGCACCGATTGGGACACCGATAAGGCTAGGATTAGAATTCAGCATAACTGATGCTCAAAACATAAAAGAGACCAGCATATAGGTTCTTAGGGATATCAATTATTAGTATTAGAACCATTCCTTTGGTTTCTTCCATTAATCCTCTACCACGGTCATTTTTTTGTGATTATTGCCTTTTTTTTCATTGTCAAAGAACATACCCAATCGCTAATTCAAGTTGTAGCTATGAGGCTCCTACCAGTGATAGAAGAAGATTGTGAACAATATGAAGAAGAAACCCTTTATGTTGATGGAGGCCTACCAATATTTAAGGATGATGAATTCAATTGGAAATCGTATAGAGAATAGATCAGATCTAATTGTCCAATGGTTAAGAAATACTTGGAAAATATGATAGAAGCATGTGAAAACATGCCTCGTTGCTATCAGGAGTATCGAGCTTTGGGTAAGAATATTTGTGTAGACATGTCTTCCAACTAATATATTTATTTCAAGTATAGATTATTGCCTAAGAATGTTGATGGAAATTCTTTCAAGAAAATAAAACCATCCATAGAGGGACCAATTTGTTCCACCTCTATGAGAAAAGAAAAATAAGAAGGAACCAAAGGTGAAGATTCATCAAATCTATATACATGTTCAATATTTATGAGTTTTTTCCCCCTTAAAATAGAGCTTATAAAAGATGTGACATGAGTTCCATTAAATATAGGGAACTCTCAAGTTTCTTGGACAATAATAGAAATGAAGTAAGGTCATAGATTCCTAAGGTGGAGTGCAAGTCACTACAAGGTGACTGCATGGGAGAAGAAAGTGAAGATGAATGCACTTCCAACTTATTTATGGGTGATTTCCATAACAATGCTAAGGATGTTGGTTCATGTGAGGTTGGTGAGACATCTTTTGGATCATATCCAAAATAAGAGTACAAATCAGATTTACAGTCACCCCTTGAGCCTCCTAATGATGAAAGAAGAAGAGGCCACACCATTTTGCTATGAACCCCGGAGTTTGGTGGAAGAGTGGGCCACCATAGTGTCCCTACATAAACATGATGAAGATGAAATTCCAAGGTATGATATACCTTCTTATTTTTTTAAAGATCACATTTCATGGCAACCTTTAGAGCTATCCTTCACTTCATATCATGGAAGTAGTTTTGCAACATATTCTAAAGTTATCCAGTATGTTGAGAATGAGATATTTTTTGTGGATCCATGCCACAAGCAAGATGATATTATTTGTCATCCATGAGAAGGAGAAATATTGGTGGATGATATTATTTTTGGTGGATCACTGAAGGAGGATAGAGAGAATCTTTTAGCATCCATGAACAACATTGTTGACACCAATGCTTTGGTGACAAGATGTTGTTGGAAATATTTTGTAGGAGAGTTGGAAGGATAATCCTTTCTGGAAGAGTTCATAACACTTAAATAAGGAGAATCCTTTTTGGAAGAGTTCATAACACTTAAATAAGTAATTTTCAATATGAACGATATCTATATGAACCTAATATATAATAGAGATCATCTCCTCATGGTGGTTGAAATGTACCATAGTGCACTCAAGAAGGACGAAGAAGAATTAGAAAGGCTCACTAGTAAGTTGGAGATCACCAACAATTCAATGAAGAGCACGCATAGGGCCCTTCAAGAATCAATAATGTACAATGATCACTGTTCAAAAGGATTTGAGTTAATCAAACACCCTATGCTACATGGGATATGGTCATTTTCACATGGAAGATGACATATTGGAGGTGATGAAGAAAACTCATTGTTAACACTAAAAAGAGTTAACCTAGCTCTCCATGGTCTAAACCATAGCCATACATCATATTCCCACCATATTTATTTCATTTTTTACCTTCACAATTGTATTTACACTAAAAATGGTCCAAAACATCATTATTCCTTCCTATAAATGAAGGGATGATGACAATTTATTATGATTTATCCCCACTCTCTCCCAAAAACAGTAAAAACCATAAAAAAGAGAATGGGTCAAAAAACCATAGATAAATACCATGGACAATTAAATACCATGGGTCATTACCTTGGGTCAAGCCACCCTAGGAACATACTATAAATACATTGTGAAGGGCTCCTCCAAAACACTTTTTTTCCATTCTAGAAGTACTTTTACTTTTTTCCATTTGCTCTCTGTCACATCACACACTTTTTTCTGCCATTATTCCCACATTTTTCTATGCCATCTCCCACGGTGTACGTTGAGCTCACTCTGTACCAATTTGGATCCATTCCCCCCATTTGACAACCAGTTGTGGAAGAGATTGGAGACCAAACCATGGAGCTTCGAAACCACTTCCAAGGATGGCTACAGTGGCCCATTTTCAGAAAGGTGTGTTCATTTTTATTTCTTACATTAGTTAGTTTACATATATGTGAAAACCCTAAAAAATATTTTCTATTGTTGTAATGTTTCTTTTGTTATTGTTGAACTTTTTCTTATTCTCTGTACGAGCTAAGGTTGGTTCTTTTCCACGTACTGGGGATAAATCCCCACTACATTTTTGTTGACACCACTCGGTCAATACCTACAGATATTTGTTTTTGCAGGTTTTTCTATTGGTTTGTTCTCATTTTTTCCCTCAACCAGCACATATATAACCCCCTAGTGGAAGATACGAACTATTACTGCATCAGTGCATGCCCCCCGACCCTAGCTGAGAACCATTTAAAAAAAAAAATCATGTTTGGGCTGAGTCACACCTATCAGGCCGAAAGTTATGACCCAATCACACATTTTCCCCCAATAAGCATGACCTAGGTCATGCCTTTTCCCCGATACACGTGAATTGGCTCAGAAATCCAAATCTCTCATGTCTCAGCTTCCAGAGCGACCTCGAGCGCTACTCTAACTCGGTTTCATGTTCCCTATCGTGCTTAACCCTCTGTTTTGTGCAACCTGAGTCCGTCGAATGTTTGTTTACTCAAATCACGACTGTTTCTCTGTTTTGTGAGACCTCGATTATGCCCGTTCCACCGATAGGTGCGATCTACAAATTTTCAGTTTGTTTTAGCACTTGAGATCCTTGTTTTAGACCCTTTGTCTGTGTCTAACCCCTTTTCGACCTATTTCTATCCATATATGATCTTTTGCATCCCCCTGGTATGTTTGGAGATCCCACTTACTTGGTTTGTGAGACGTTCTAGTCGAGCTCTATGGTTGAGACCTCATGCATGTTTCCTACATTTGATTAGTTCCTTTTAATGCTCATTTACTTCAAGTACATTTTATTTCTAGAAGAAAATTTTATTTTGCAGCATATTTATTGTTCTTTACTGCTTTTTATCTGCAATATATTTGCATCCCGACAGTGATATTGGGACATCTTCATCATGGATTGCTAGGGTTTTTTTACACATCAGTTGCACACATCTCACACCATATAAGTGAAAAAGATTGGTTCATGACCCCAAGCAAGCCTTAAAAAATAACTTAATACAACCTACATTGTAACCTCATTTGAGGAAAAAACAATATTTTAGCCAAGTTAGAACATTGGGAATAGCACATATTGAGACATAGTTACTGTCCATTAGGGGAAAAAAATCCTCCTGTACTTGTTGACATCGTCATAACCAGTTTCTTGAGAGGCCCCCTGCTCAGCAATATTAAGCTGCAATGAAGGAGTTCTAGAAGTCAGGGTGGAATACCGCACTCCATCTTGTACCAAAGGATAAACCTTCATAGTCCTCCTCATGCATGCCAGTATATACTGGCTTTCGAGGGGAAAAGTGCTGAAGCATCAGTAAACCGAACGGATGTGTCATTAATGGATAGCCTAGTTTCCATTCTTCTAGGGATATTTTACCTAGAGGTCCTTCTCGGTAGTGGGATTCTCTTAGCATATATTGTTCTTCCATTTCGTATTGTCTGACTGGGATATCATCACCCTGCTGATGATATGATTTGTGAGGGGCTTCTATCTTATAATAAGGAGTTTGCTTCCAGTTAGTATCCCATATATTAGTGCGTTGTTTTATTTGATTGGTAGTGCTGTTTATTGGATTTCTAGACACTTTGTTGTAGACTCACCTTGCTATGACCCACTACCGTAGTTCAATTTTAGATATTGTTGTTGGCCTATGAGCCGTGATTTCATATGCTCTCCTTCTACACACTCCATTATAGTTTGGGTTTTGATCCTGCGATTGATACTCTTGAGTTTTCATTCATTACAAAACACTCCATCATGCCATCATATCTCCACCATGCTACTCACATAGTATTAGGGGGAACACCCCCTAGTTCAGTTCCTTGAACCGTCACCGTCATAGCCATATTTGACATCGTTCACCACCTTTGGAGCCACATATGGTCTCCGAGTCTAAGGATTCATATAAGTCTGAACCCACCTTGTTCATTAATCCATCTAGCCCTATGGCTGGTGCACATCCTGATCCCTTTCAAGGGAGGATTGTCAGTAGTGGTATTATGTCCATTCCACCTATCATCACATGTATCCCTTCCACTGGGATGACATGCCCTGGTCCTAGTGGGCCCCTCGTCACTACACACACTATTGTTGGTTCACTACCCACTAGTGGTGGTCCCATTCCATCTACTGTTGTCACTACCATTCCACCATTTATACCTGGGGGCAGTGGCCCTTCCACATTTGTTTTGACTATTCCTACCATACCAGTGAATTTTCTTATTGTCAGAAGTCAGCCTTATCCACCCCTAGTTATGCATGGGAACTACGTTCCTACTGCCACCAACACCATTGCTAGTCCTTCCTGAGCCAATATTGGTTCTATCCTACCTAGTATGGCTAGTCTCAACCTGCCTGATTTGGCACGATTGACGAATGAACCCATTCGTCATCACCCAAAATTGCCTCCTATTCCTACAAAGCTTCCATCAGACATCCCTAAGTTTGAGGGTAAGGCAGGAGAGGATCCTCAAAATCATATTATGTCATTCTACCTATGGTGTTCATCTAACATCATAGTGGATGATTCCATCCAATTGAGGTTGTTCCAGTGCACACTCACTAGTACTGCGGCCAAGTGGTATACCGAACTTCCTCATGCTACCTACCATGAATTCTCCTCATTAGCTTTGATGTTCCTTTAATACATCCAGTTACCTGTCCATTATGATGAGGGAGTGGAAATATTATTATCTTGTCGAAAGAACACAAATACCCATATCACAGATCATATCCATGAATAGCGCAATTGACGTAGCTTATGTAAGATCCAGTTAGATGATAGGATCTTCCTAGATTGGATCCTCAAAACCTTACTCCCCACCATAGACAAGGACGTTGCATCTAAGTTCCCACAAACCAAAGAGGAATGCATCCATAAGGCTCAACAGTTTGATCTAATATATGCTCAGTCTGGTTACTTGTATACCATTATACCTAATGCTCCCCGTTCTGGCACCTCACATTTAGATACACCAAGGGAATCTCATGTTGTTGATGGAGTTATTGGCTTTATTACCCAGCATCCTTAGTTTTATTTGGCCTCTCCCATGATGCCACTCCATCCTAGTAACACCCATAGTGTTTCCCAACCAGGTTACACCCTTGATTTATCACATGTGAAAACTTAGTCCGGAGCTACTCCCTCTTATGTGACTCCAAGATATTCCCTTGATTATTCATGTGTAACTGCTCAATCCAGAGCCATGCCTTCCTACACACCTCCTGCACCAAATCCTCATGTTCATGGATCAACTTGTTTGGCACACTTGTTTACTGGCCAAACAGTCAGCTTTGCAGCCTTAGTAGCTACTCTGGTATATTACGCACCACCTGTGCAACCCACTCTGGCTCTAGCCCCAACTCTTCCTATTACCATAGGAAAGATCTATGCACAACATAAATTCCCTAACCAACCTGCCCCCAATAACCAACAAGGGCAGGGAAGGAGCAAGAGAGGTAGGAATTAGGATAACAACCAGAACCAAGTAGGTGGAAAACATGCCAACCCTCCAAACAATAAAGGTGTTGAACCCCCTACATAGAATCCCCAGCATCTCTCCCTACCTACAAAGAAACCATAATTGCAGACTAAGCATCTGTGTGCCATCTATAACTACTTATGACCACTACACTCATCAGTGTTCTCACTTGAATCATGCACAATAATTACTCCAAAACGATAGTCAACGTGATCGCAACGTCGTTGCTCCAGCTCTACCAAGCCCCACACCATCGGGTCCTCCACCTATGGTGCTCCAAAACCCCCTACCACACCAAGGAATGGTTGCAACCTAGCCCTTGGACCCACAATCTTCCGCAACCACTGTTGTGGCTCAGCCTGCTGATGCTAGTGTCCATCACCTCATGATGCTAACATCCGATGTCAACCTACAGAATCGACGAAAGCAGTATGGTTCCACCATGGAAACTGATCACCCATCTATGGAATCTACCTCTACCACTCCTAACATGTCTTTGTATTTTACGATACCCCCTATGGACAGAACTTCCAAAGTCCCATGGTTCCCTATATGTCACATCGTAAACAATTCCACTGCCAGAGTTACACTCAACTACAACATTGTTGACAACTTGGCCCAGTCCCCCACTTCCATGTCTACTCTGGAAGTGCTAAAATATTATCCTTTGCAATGTAAAGCATTGTTGTGCACACTAGGTTCTATCGATCCATATGATTCTAGGTTGATCACTCGACCTATATCAAGGAGAACCCATGATTCCATCATTCGTCTCCTTCCAAGTTCCGGTCACAATTAAAAATTTGTTGATTTATCGATGCATCATTGACGAGGGGGCCTCCACCTGTGTTATGTCAACCTTTATTTGGCTGAAACTTGGATCTCCCACCCTTCAACCTTCCACCACCGCTCTGCGTGCCTATGATGGCCACTCTACTCAACCCCAAGGTGTTATCATGAATGTCCCTATTGAGTTAGCTAAAAGAACAATGTTGATTGAAATTGAGGTTTTCAAAGCCCAAATCGATTACAAACTCCTCCTAGGACATAGTTACATGTATGCAATGCGAGTCGTTCCCTCTACCGTCTTTCGAACCCTGATGTTCCCTCATGATGAGAAGATCATGACCATCAAACATCTGACATACTATGATCTGAAGGGGTTAGCCAGACCAGAACATGTCCTTTAAACTATTGACACTACCATCGGCATCGTGTCCATTCTATCCCTATCTTTTGTTGTCCTGGGCTTGTTTTCTAACGATCCTATGACAAACACCTTTTTGTCCTTACTACCTCCACCTTTGTCGATTGATCTATCATATTTTTGCACTATCATATCCGATAGCATTTAAACCTCCTCACAACCTCGGTCACAACCTCAGCCACAATCCTCCAAGAATTATTGTGGCTCATTCCCGGTCCACACGATTCCCTTCATTTTTCCACCATCCATCATTGTGAGAAAGCATGTCATGGCTACTCTCAAATTTCCTGGTTTCACTTTGGGTATCCCTGTGTTGTACCTTGAGCCACCCATCCCTCCCCCAATTCCCCAGTTTGTGTTGACCCCCATCTAACCTATTGATACGATGTCATAGCCACCTCCTTGTCAACTAAAGACTACTCATGTCGCTACTCCTACGCCTCCTCCTCCAAAGAAGGATGGTTGAAAGGAAACCAAAGCCATGACAAAAGTGCATCTGGCTCCAATATGTGCTTTGTGAGATGTCCAAGGCAATGCAACAAAAAACTGTCCCGATTTTCCTCTCCTTCGTACTCACATGGAAACTCCAAACGAGAATGACGAAGCCCTAGTGGTCAATGTCCAAGATCCACCAGTGGTTAAAAAAAATTCGTTGCAAACCAACCATCCTTGTGCAGTTTGTGGCCTATATGGTCATTATTCCCACCATTTCCCAGACATGACTGAGTATTGTTCACTCCTCCGTGACCTACAGAAACATTCCTACAAGTATGACATTACTATCCTTGAGTAAATACACTCTCCCATTTCTTCCCTAGATACCACCAACATCATTTACATGATTTCTAATTCTAGTATTCCTTTCCCATCCTCAACTATCGAAGATCCACCTAATCTATCTCGACACCACCTTTGTGGCGATGGAGAGATCCATGAATTTGCCACCTGTTTTATCCCATTTCACTTTGTCCATGGTGTGGAATCGTTTCTTCCCATTGAATTCCATATTTCATCGCCCCGCCTTTCCATCAAACCTCTCCCTCAAACCTCACCGTTATAAAAATTCCTACTTATGCTTGAACATACTAGTGAGGACTATCGTGCTTCTCTCCAGATGATCGAAGCGACCAAGACTTGGATGAATTCCCATTATGACTCTCACGTCCATCCTCGCACCTTCAGTGAGTGGGATCTCATCCTCATTTATAACCAAGCCAATGATAATCTAGGGAAAGGAAAGTTGGATTCCATGTGGTATGGCCCAAATGTGATCCATCGATTCCTCAGAAAGGGGGCATACATCCTCACTAACTTTGACGACCACCTCTTGAAGAATCCTCGTAGTGGGCTCTACCTCAAGGGGTCCTATGCCTGAAGTCACTCCCAATGAGTGCCCTTGTATCATAGTTTTTATTTCTTGCTTTACATAGTTTTTACTACGAGTCAGTGACCTTCTTCTAGTAGTCACTCCACGTTTAGCTGCAATGAGTCCATTGTATCACTCCGTCACCTCCTTTTCTCATGAGCAGGTGTATCTAACCTATCGACCCTACCCCTGTGCCACTTGTACCCCGCAGGAGGGTGCAGTCCCATGTCTACACATGCACTCAGTATGTTTTCAGTATCTATCACATGTATGATATCAATACTACTATGTTATAATACCCTCAGGTCCCCATACTTGTACAAGAGCTTGAGGCATATCCATATCTCCCCGGTCGTCCATGCCCATGTATGTATGGTCCTCTATGAGGATAGGAAGCTTCCACCACTGTGCAAAAATCTCCCAGGTGAAGAAATGACCTACCATACTATCTCCCTCTCTACATTCATCGAGCTATTTCCTAAAAGTCATGTCGATTTTTGTGCCACCACACGAATCACCCCTTGCATGTATTATCATGTTCACAACATAACTGCATTAGAGGAAATTTCAACTCAAAATGGGCCTTCTAAATTTAACTCAAATTTCATGTCATCTTGTGTTAGCCAATGAAATTGATTTAAATTTGAAATACCGTATAGGTCTTAAACACTTTTTTAATATAAATTTGGGGATAGGTATCATAAAAAAAACTACTTTTTTTGTTTGTATTTTCGACATATCTCCGTGTTTTTTAACTCAAATTTCCATCGGGAGAGATCGTTGGATGCGGAATTAAATTCCGCATCCAACGAGTACCCACTCGACATACTTTTGACAGACCCCGCGACCCAAAAAACAAGAAATACCTGAAAAAACATGATGATGACATTAGCATCATGTTTTTGTCAGGTATTTCTTGTTTTTGGGGTAGCAGGGTCCATCAAAAGTATGTTGAGTGGGTACTCGTTGGATGCGTAATTTAATTCCACATCCAATTAGCTCTCCCGATTGAAATTTGAGTAAAAACATGGAGAGATATGTCGAAAATACAAACAAAAAAATAGTTTTTTCTTTTCTTCCTCCAAAATTAATAAATATTATTTTATTATTTTAACTATTATTTTATTAATTTTTTTTAGGAGGCCCATTTTGAGGTGAAATTTCCTCTAATAAGTTCCATACATCAAACACTTCCTCCTTGCTTGACTGACCATTATGGAGTTTTTGTTAAGATATTTTTTGACTCCTAAAATAATGAAAATATTTATGGAAGAAGGGTTAGTCATTAGTATTTGAAAGTGTGTCTATTTAGCCTCATTTATCTCCTTTTTCAGACTACGTAGACTATCAAAAGAAAAAAACCACCCTGGCACCTTCACTCTAGGAATGTTTCCCTTTGTATCCTTTTATGCTTTGTGGGACATTGGGACCACAGCTTACAAAAAAACTCATTAAGGGTTGTTTTTAATCTCTTTTCCAACCCTCTCATCAAGAAAATATTTCCTAGCAAACTTGGTTTCATTCATGATCGTAAAAGTATTTTAATGACCGTACAGTCATTATAGGTTTAACCTTTTTTAGTCGAGTTGGACTACCTATGGTAAAGAAGTCTCTCTTTTCCTAAAGGTTGGGAGAGCTCTCCTTTGTATAATTTTATCCCTTTTCTGGCTTAGTAGACTATTTATGAAAATTAAACCACACTGGAATATTCTTCCTGTTTTTAGACTCTCTAAAAATGAAAACACCATCGAGCAATTACCTTCTCGGGATCGCTAAAAATCCACTAGATCGTATCATATCGAGCTTACTTCTATCCCTTCTTTGTGCTCCTTAAACTATGAAGAAGGCCCAAATTGTTTCTCTAGGTGTCGCCACATATGATATCACATTATGGCATATTTCTCCCATTGGGTCTCCTTTGTTCAGAGTACTCCGTGATGAATCTTCCTTGGATTCCCTAGATACCACTATTCTGTTACCTCCCCTAATATTTCCCATTGCAACTATCTTCCCATTTTCCAGCTATGACCCCTTTCCCATGAGTTAGTTTCATTTTCTTCTAGGTCAGCCCTATCGTCATACTCTAAATAAAGGAAGCTTGAGTCCTTCGTACTCCCCTGCCCATGTTCCCCCATCCAGTGTGTCAGTCCCCTAATTATTCCACATCTTTGGTTATCCCCCTTGTGCTTCTATTCAAGGAAACTGTTAGGCCCACTATATGCCAGTTAATTAAAACTTAACATGCAGAGTGCTAAACATAAATTATGAACCCAAGGAATTCTTTTATTTCAAAGCTATCATGCAAGATCTATGCAAGCACAATTTCTACTTGACATTGTTATCTATTGGTATGCAATCGAAACTGTTTGTAAACTAGGTCACAACTTCCTAAGAAGAAATCAAACCTAAAACCTATTCATAAATCTAAAGTGTAAATCTAATCACACTTCAACAAAATCAATTCTTATGAAACGAGATCTAATTGCATACATCTAAAAGAAGTCCTATGTTGGCCAATGATCTATCAAATGAATTAACAGGAAAACAGCTATGATAAATCTAATGAAAGCTTGAACTAACTAATAAAAACAACTATGATCAATCTAATGAATGAAAGCATGAATTAACAAATAAACCAATCTACAAAATTAAACACCCACAATCAACACTACCAGCATCTGCTCAGGGAAGAGGGCCCTTCCTCCACTAAGCAGAGCTGGATCTCCACAATGAAAGTCTACAACTCCAGAATTAAGAAACTGCCAGCATGTATTATCAGAATGAATGATTACAATAGATCTGGATCAAATCCTACATCATAACATTGTTTTATCTCCTTCTCCTTAATGAGATTGATTACATATTTATACATAAAATTATCTCATCGAAATGAGAAACTGAACCCCCAACTTGTGATCTGTAATAGTTGAAACACGGTTATAACTGCTGACAACTTTGGAACCAGCCGCAACAATAAATATGGAAAATACCCTCTCGAAGAACCAGCTGTATATCACAAACCATGGCTTTGTTTGGAAATTTCCTCAAAATTGAGGTAAGTGAGGATGTTGTGCAAAAAACCCATGTCTCAGATTTTTGAGATTCCTTTCCATATGCCCGCAAATCGAGACGTAAATCAAGGTGTTCTTATTTGGAATGCATTTTTTATTAAGGCTGTAACAGCTGGCTATGAGCATCCTATACGTGACAAATCACTCCACAAACCATCACTAGTAAAATTATGCATAATAGTCTTGAATTCATCAAAGATAAAGGAAAATAATCATTATTAACTACTTAAAACATCAATGGAAGTAGTATGCTATTTTATGCACAGTTACAACAAATGGATGGAAAATGGAATGATAAATGGGCGATAATGGGAAGAAAATGGATAAAATATATGTTGATAAGTGATGGAAAAATGGACAACTCTAGAGCCAAACATCTCCGCCAAACTGAACTTGTTCCATGTCCTCATGTAACCCAATACCTGTGTAGCATGCAACTAGAAGAACTCATTCACTTGTTCTTTCATTTCACCATTTGCACAGTTGCATCCAGAAGTAAAGGAGAGTTTAATAGAAATTGGCAGAGTCACAGCTGCTTAGCGGAGGATTTAATATAAAATTTGGTAGATTCGCAGATGCTTAGCGGAGGATTTAGCAGAAATTTGGTAGAGTCACAGCTTATTTTTAGCGAAGAATTTGGCGAAGGTTTTAGTGAAGATTTTGGCGAAGTTGCAGCCCAAATAGCGCTAAATTTAGCAGCGAATTTGGTGGAGTCACAGCCTAAAGAGCGCTAAATTTAGCAGATAATTTGGCGAAGGTTTTAGTGAATATTTTGGCGGAGTTGCAGCCCAAATAGCGCTAAATTTAGCGAATAATTTGGTGGAGTCGCAGCTGCCTAAAACAGGAAAATAGGCAAAAATTTTACGGTGTTGCAGCCTTTTGAATAGAAAAATTTTGAAGTCATTTTCTCCCAAATGACGAACTAGGTTCAGCTGAAATTTTTTAGGCAGGTTTATACTAGTCCAATGCACCTACACACCAAAAATCAGAGATACCCACATGACGGATTTTGAGAAAAATGCAACTTGTTGGTAGGTGATTATGGCCATTTTATCAAAAACCATACATTGGATTGCTATGAAAATTACTAGAATTGTTCATCTTGGTATTATTCACTTCCTGTCCAAAAATCATGAGAACCCAACTTACCAATTGCAAGATATGCTCATTTCAATTTCTGCACTTTTGTAGATGAACATGAATAAAAATGTGTTGCAGCTGAACTGAACCAATATTTCACAAAATACAAAATGTATTGGGATGAAAATTTTCAAGCAAGTAATTACCATTACAATGCATCTTCACACCAAAAATTAGAGAAACCCACATCACGGATTTCAAGAAAAATGTGAATTGGCTGTAGGTGATGATGGCTAGTTTCTCAAAAACCATGCATTGGATTGGGCTGAAACTTGCCACGTTTGTTCTTGTTACCATGATTCTTCTTCCCTCCAAATTTCATGAAAAACAAGGTCATGTTTTGCAATATATCCTTAAATAATTTTTGCACTTTTGCCAAACACCGTGGGGAAATAAAAGCATGAACTTAATTGCAAAAATTGCTCTCAGCATCCACTCATCTAGTTGATTGGATATAGGTTTTAATGTCAATGCAAAGCCATGATGGATCAAATTAAATGACACTCATATCATCTTCAAAAGATATTAGAATGAAAATAGATGATTGTGAGCTAAGACTCCACCTTGGGTGATGAGATTGGATCTTGGTTTGAACAGAGCATGCGACCCATCAAATTTCCAATGGATTGAGGAGGGACAATTGAAATATATATCATTGTGTGTATTATGTCATGAATTACCTTTAGGACATTGCACCAAATGTTGCTTGTTTATCCACAATCTCCTCCAAACTGAATATTTTACTTGTCCTCAAGTAAAGGAAGAGATAGTATATTCTTCCTTTGGTATAGGCTATCTTAAAACTTCACTTCTTTGCTGCACTTTGCCATGACACAAGATTTCTACTACTTCCCATTTCTGTATTTATAATTTATTGTACTTGGTGTGAGAGCATTGTCCATCCATTTGCAAACTTTTCTCAAATTCCATTTTTCATTAACTTACCGTCTATTCATTGGTTTAGATAACCATCATGAAATCAAGTGAACTTTGGGAACTTTGTTTTCTTGTATCTGCACTACCACTCTCAACATCCAATTTTTTTTATATATGTCCTAGCTGGAAACACATACTTGACTTACAAAAATGACTGTAGGCTTCCTGAAAATGTTAGTTTTTCAACATTAAGCTAGCATTATTAGGATCTTTAACTGAGAGAATAACAAGTACATCAATCAAACACAAGAGACAATGAACACAGTGTTTTTCCTCGAGGAAACCATAATGGAGAAAACCCCGCAACTTCCTTAGAGATAAAATCAGCACCAAAATAGTAAAATCCCCAAAACAGTAAGTGATCTCCCGACAGCAGTAATCTTCTTCTTGTCTAGCCCCAGTGTCTTCTCCTTCCTCAAATATGCACTACACTTGAGTGTGGATGACTTGTGTGATAAATAGAGACTCCAGTTCTCTATTTATACTAATCCCGACATGACTGAAACCCTACTAGGGCCGACCTCTACTAGGAGAGTCTAATAATCCTAGTGCCCTGGAACTGCGGGGACTTTAACCCTTAGACAATCAGAGGGTTACCCACTATGACTTGACATGACTTGTTTACATTATTGATTCTCCCGATCAGAACATCGGGGCATGACAACATGACTCAATTACATTATAGATACATCTTGGAATAAACATCGGGTTACAATACATAAGATACATAGATGAATACATTCCGAAGTTACAAATACATCAACACTCCCTCTTAACTAGGAAGGTATTCTTTCAACACAATTTTCAGCACTGGTCTTCTTCTCTGTATCAACTGGATCATCTCGTCATCTGCATCTCAAGTCTTCTGAGTCTTCAAGTCATTTTCATTCTTTGAATCTAGATCATCATGGGACATCATCACTAGATCTGGATCATCTCTCGATCTGGATCATCATCGGCCATCATCACTGGATTTGGATCATCACTCGATATGGATCATAATCACTAGATCTGGATCATCATTCGATCTGGATCATCACTAGCTATCATCACTGGATCTCGATCATTACTCGATCTGGATCATCACTGGCTATCATCACTGGATCTCGATCTGGATCATCACTAGCTATCATCACTGGATCTGGATCATCACTAGTGCTATCTCATGATTCTTCTCATCATAGGAAGTTCTACAGAGCCATCCCTTTTTCATGCTAGTTATAGGCCTAGCCATCATGTAGGTCTTCGCCCAGCACTTACATCTGACCTACTCATCAGAAAGGCACGCCCAACACTCACATTTGATCATATAGGAATCAATCCTATAATCACATCAGAAAGGCCCAGCACTCACATTCACCAGCATGATAGGACATCACATCACTAACATCTGTGAAAATGCTTCAGCACTTACATCTGACCTACTCGTTAGAAGGGCACAGTACTCACATCCATCTAGGCTGGAACACATCCTACTCACAATGATGGATTATTTTCCCACTTTCATCCAGGCTGGAACACATCCTGCTCACAATGATGGAATATTTATGCATTTACATTCATCCAGGTGGGAACACATCCTGCTCATAGTGATGAAAGGGCCTGCACTTACATCCATCCAGGCGGGAACACATCCTGCTCACAGTGATGGAAGGTCTTGCACTCACATCTAATCTTGTAGGAAAAAATCCTACAGTCATATCAGAATGCCCCCCAGTCCTCCTCGACTGAGCTACTTGGTAACTGACCAGGTGCCTCCATTCTCCTAGAGAATGGCATTTGCCCTTACATCTGACCTGCTCGTTGAAATGGAAAACACTCACATCTGACATGGAAGGAACTTAGTCCTTTATCCATGACAGAATGGTTCAGCCCTTACATCTAATCAAGTGGGAACACATCCCTCTATCACATCAGAATGGCTACTCAATCCTAGACAAAGTGTTCCTGGTACCTCACCAGGAAACTCCATTCAAAGAATGGCAACTGCCCTTACATCTGTCCTACTCGATAGCATGGCCAGCACTCATATCTGACATGGAAGGAACCAATCCTCTCACCATGACAGAATGGCTCAACCCTTACATCTGACCATGGAAGGAACCAATCCTCTCACCATGACAGAATGGCTCAACCCTTACATCTGACCATGGAAGGAACCAATCCTCTCACCATGTCAGAATGGCTATGGGACTCAGCACTTTCCCTTGGAGGAAATATCGATCTGGAGAACACCAAGCTTCTCCTTGAAGTACTCGAACTTCACCCTAGCCAATGGTTTTGTCAATACATTAGCTATATGTTCCTCCGTCGCAACATACTGAAGCTTCATTTCTCCCCTCTGCACCATATCCCTGATATAGTGGTACTTGATCTCAATATGCTTCAATTTGTCATGGAACACTGGATTCTCTGACAATTTCATGCAACTCTGGTTGTCACAATGTATACAAGTAGCATCCAACTAGAGATCAAATATATCAGACAGTAGCTTTCACAGCCATACTGCTTCACAACTAGCTGAACAAGATGCGACATACTTTGCTTTAGCTGTACTCAGTGCCACTCAGGATTTCTTCCTGCTAAAACAAGAGATTACACCTGATCCCATAATGAAGCAACATCCTTAAGTGCTCTTCCTATCAATGGCACTGCCTTCCCAATGTGAATCAACATAACCCTCTAGGTTAATCTTTTTATTTGCATTGTACTTGAGCCCATAATCAACTATACCCTTCAGGTACCTTAGAATATGCTTTGCAACAATCAAGTGAACACTTCTCGGATCTGTCAAGAACTGGCTCAAGGTGTTCATAGCAAAGAAAATGCCTGGTCTCGTGTTTGTTAGGGACATCAATGACCTAATAATCTAACGATATATCATAGAATCAACCATCTCTGATGAAGCATCACTCAATAGCTTCAGGTTCGATGCCATAGTTGTGGCCATAGCCTTGCTGTCCATCATCCCAAACCTCTTCAGGATCTCTACTACATACTTCCCTTGTCCAAGGAATATTCCATCTGTACTCTACCATACCTCCATACCTGGAAAGTAATGCATCATCCCCAAGTCCTTCATTTCGAACTCAGCAGCAAGCTTTCTCTTCATATTAGCAATCAACCCATCTGTACCTGTCACAAATAGATCATCTACATATAGTAGAAGCATCACTGGGTTGCCATCCTCAACCTTGTAGTAAACGTTGGAATCTTCTTTACTCTTGGTAAAGCCCAAATTGGATAGAAAGCTGTCAATTCTACCATACCAGGTCCTGGGTGCCTGTTTCAAATCGTACAGGGATTTATTCAATCTGCACACATGAGACTCCCTATCATGTGTCTCAAAACCGAGTGGTTGTTCTACATACACTTCCTCTTCCACTATACCATTCAAGAAAGCATTCTTGACATCCACTGGTGTATCTTCCATTTCATCACTGTAGCCAGAGCAAGTACTAATCTGATAGAAGTGTATCTGGCTACAAGTGCAAAGGTTTCTTCATAGGCTATTCCTTCTTTCTGAGAGAAACCCCAAGCTACAAATATTGCCTTATACTTTTCAATGCTACCATCTGCATCATTCTTGATCTTGTAGATCCATTTGGAAGTTACAACTGACTTCCTGTTTTGTCTTGGGACAACATCCTAAACATCATTCTTCATGATCGATTGATATTCTTCGATCATAGCATCCTTCCATTCTTTTCGTTCTGCCACTTCTTCATAATTGGAAGGTTCTTTATTAATGAAATCACATAGTAAGGCTACATACCTAGAGCAGTGTCATGTCCCCATGCCTCCGACCAGCGAAGAGGACGCGACCCATGGCTCAAAGCACCCGGGATAAGAGCCCCATGAACATATGCATACATGAAAATTGCTAAAACAGAATACTTAACAAATATTTTGAACTAGAAACATGCACATACGCAGTTACTCATCATACACAGCGGAAACCAACAGCATTCAGTCATGCATGCATTTATCATGTTCATCATATCATTAACAGAAAAGATAGTTGCAGAAGTAAAATGCACAAGATCACTTATCTTATGAAGAGCTTTGATCTGCAACCGGCTACGTTGCTGTAACGTTCCACCCAACCATAGGCCAGCGTGCTCCTTAATCTCTCAGCAGCACTGCCACCCCCGAGCTGGGCATGAATCTCCAAGGAATAAGGGAACTAGCAGGCTTACACATAGCCAAGGATGTACAAAACACAGCCAAGCCAACACAGTTGGGTTTATCAGGCCATCAAGGAGTTGGAGAAGGAAAATTGCTAAGCTGGTGAGCTCATTACAGAGCCAAGGATACCTACACCAGAACCAGCCTGACCTCTAAGACACCCATCCACACCCAACACAAGGAATCAGTCCCTTCTCTGCGACACAGTCCCTCAGGCCCTGCATTCCCTTCCAGTGCTATTCAGGGTTGATGGAGAAGAAGGCTAGCCCTCTAGCTTTTTCTGTGTGGTTCTAGCCACCAGGTTTATCAAGCAAAACTAAGCCCCCTTCCTTTCTCCCTACACAGTCCGAAGACCGACCGTTGCACTCAGGAAATCACTCAGAAATTACAGCTGAATAGGGGGAATGATTTCTGATTCATTCTTGGCCCTTTCAAGGCCAAAATGACTCCCAACAATCGAATTACATAGCCCCAACTAAACAGTAAACATGTGGGAAGAACAGCAGTTCCAATCTCAGCATTAAAATGACGGAAATTACACAACCATACCAGTCTGTAAGGAGAACATACAGCTGAGGACGTGAATGGCTCTTCTCAGGAAATTCGTGGGTGAAAACGCACAGCTCTCAGCTCGCTATGTGAGCCCAAAACAAAAGGATGCCTGTGCGTGGAAACAATCTGACCCTGTGAGGAAAATGAACAGACAATGGAGGTCCTGCGTGAGAAAAACAGCTCCGTTTTTGTCCATGGATGAACAAACAACAACAGGATGTGAATTGGAAGTGCGTGAGCCTTCAGTACAGTCATGAGAGAGTCGAATTTCCTGCGTAAGTGATTGCAGTCATTTTTCCCCAGCCATTGTGAAGTCAACCATGGTGGAGTGTGCGTGTGGGTGAGGACTGACAGTCCTGCCACACCCATTCCTAGACAATAACTGCCTCAACTGCCAGTAGAGATTCTTAATGAAGGTGGTTGGAAATAAGACAAGGGAATAAGACACATGGGTTTTCTCTCATTGGCTAATGTTTAACAATTTCCCACCCTTATCCTTGTGAAAATCATGCCCCTTTCTCATTTTAGTTGCCACGATCGTATCTGGTCGGGTTCATTTAATTAATTATAGATGCATATTTACATGATGACCAACATAATATATGCCACATGACCCGATATACCATCGGTGACAATTCAAATCCAAAACATAACATAACCGATCAATGGCAGGGCCTTGGCCTTTAGTTCCACACCGTGATCATTTACAATATATATACATCATATACATCTAATGCAATGGGGTCAAAACCGGGGCATTACAAGCAAGATCTCGTTCCCGTGATTCTCTTCTGGAGCCCCATATCTTTCCGCACCTTGGATAAGTTCACGTACCTAGGCAGGTTTCCTCTTATGAGGATTCTTCTCCAGAGGTGGATCTACAGGCCTTTGTGGTTCTTCAAATTCTCGATCTTCTTCTTGAGCTTCCTCATTCATGATTGTATCATGAATTCTGGGTGCATTAGAGGAAATTTCAACTCAAAGTGGGCCTTTTAACTTTTATTCAAATTCCATGTCATCATGTGTTAGCCAATGAAATTGCTTTAAATTTGAAATACCGTATAGGTCTTAAACACTTTTTTAATATAAATTTGGGGATAGGTATCATAAAAAAAACTACTTTTTTTGTTTGTATTTTTGACATATCTCCCCGTGTTTTTACTCAAACTTCGATCGTGAGAGCTCGTTGGATGCGGAATTAAATTCTACATCCAACGAGTACCCACTCGGCATACTTTTGATGGACCCCGCTACCCCAAAAACAAGAAATACCTGAAAAAATGGAATGATGACATC
>LPNX010643451.1:0-54883 GCA_001517045.1 Pseudotsuga menziesii
GGAATAGCTCCCACAGGCCACAAATGCACAGAAAATCCAGAACCAGAAACCCTTAAAAAAGTTTCGGCAACACCGGTTCCAGATCTTGATCAAAACCGAGAGCGGCTCTTCATAAAAGCTCTGATACCATGTTAGGGTACACAGGGTACTCCCAAAGGACCGAACACCAAGAATAGCCGCTTCACACAAACAGATCACAGATCAATACATCAATGTTTGTCACGTGGTTAAAACCCTCGAGAGGGAAACAGTCCACGGCCCCGGCCAAATAGCTACTTCAGAGCAATTTATTATGCAAAAGAAAGAAAGTTACATGAGCTTCTCATAATCGATCAACTAGCCAAGGACCCTCTATGCTCTTTAAATAGAGATCATAGACCAATCGGGTGTTAAGCCACAGATCAATGGTAGGTATGATCTAAGAGAAGTTGAACCGTCGGATCACTCTATGTCTAGAACATATCGTGACCGTTGGATTAGAATATTTACAAATGCATACTAATGCATACTAAAGAAACACACTTTTACCTAACGGATATATTACACAAGTTGATCTTAACTAACTCCTAAGTGTCTAAATATCCTAACAAAACCTGCTTCGCACCTCCTGAGGTGGGTCCCTGAATATTAGGCAAAGGGACTTCTGGCACACTTACCAACTATCAATGTACTTTTTGTGACCATTCCACCATCTAGTTGCTATGGCTCTGAATGCTGAATACAGAGTCTCCATTTTCTGTGAATCTGGTACCTGCTCTGAGAATTGCACAATAAACGCTTATGGGTCTGTCGAACCATAAAAAATAGGTAAGGTTCTTGTCTGTGAGCCAAGCCATCCGAGAGACTTGGTAATTCTGGCACATCAATGTCCGTGTAGCTCATACAGTCTATTCTACCAATTCTCTAGGCTATCATCTGAATCTGTCATGCAGGAGCTGTCACACTGCCAATCCATGATACCTTCGGCAGTAGGATCAACATAATCTTCTTCCTTCGCTATGATATTGTAGATATGGTCCAAATCATCCTGGTCTTCATCTCTTACTGGCTCGGTGTACCTCTCTCCTTGAGAAGGATCCAATGGGACTATGACTCTCAGTCCTTTCCCTTCGAAAGTCATCTGCCTCTTCTTCAGGTTGATTACTGCATCATTATCTATTGCCCACTCAATGCCTAGCAGTGCTGGATAGGGGTTACTGTCATCAATTATTTCAATTACCTCGAAGTCTGCTAAGGTACTGACTCTATCAATATCTACTGATATACTAGGGATTCTTCCTAGGGGCACAATCTTCTGCTGATTGGATAATCTCAACTGTATAGGGGACCATTCCAGAGTAGGTTTTCCCATTTTTTCCCATGTCTGCTTATTTAAGACATTTACTTCTTATCCTAGGTCCAAGATGACCTCAGTCATGTCATATTCTCTTATCTGAACATTCAATCTCATTTCCCTGCCAGTTCTTCTGACTTTGTGAAAATTTTTTTCTTACTAGAACTTCGTTGAGGTTCGCAAGAAGCAATAACTTTCTGCAACTCATTTAAAGCAGTCTGATTTCTTAAGAGCTTCATACAACTCTGTAAAAAGGAGGACAGTGTACTTACTTTATCCGTCGAAGCTTCTTGCGGCTGCGACTGCTGCTGAGGTTGTTGCGCAGGTGCTACTGATGTGTTGGGGTCAGCGAAGTCTCTCTTGGATTCCATAAATGTCTCTTTTTCTCTTTCGACATCAAATGCTGGGATTTTTTTCTGGGGCCTTACAAACCCAAGCCTCGGCAGGTCGTTTCTCCTTGTTCTGCACTTCCATCATAGTTCCACTCCTGGTAACCACATTAATGGCTGGGACAGGTCATTGCTTCGCGGTAATCAGCTGAATATTCTGAGTAGGGGCACTATTTCTTTCTTGAATCTTGGCTATCAGTTGCGGGCATTGCTCAATCACATGGTCGACAGCTCTGTAATATCGACATGTCGTAGTTAGGTTTCGACAGTCTCTAGCTAGATGTCCTGCCTGGTTACAGTTATAGCACACAACCTGGCCTCGGCCCCTGCCATCCATACCACCACGACCACAACCTCCAAAAGCTCTGCGACTTGATGTACTACCACGGTAACCATATCCATCATTGCCTTGGCCATCATTTTGTACCCGATAAGCATCATAAGTTCGTTCTCTCATGAGATCAAAGCTGCGACACTCATCTTCGTTGTGTCCCACTGATTTACAGAACTTACAATAAGGGTTCTTAGGAACTTGCACATACCTCTGCAGAAGATAGCAGTCTTCAAGTCGATGCTGGCCAGTTGTCCTATAGATCTCACAATATAGAACACTAGGGTTGAACGGGTTTGGTGCACCAGAATTCAAGAAATTTATTACCGCAGGACACTGTTCCTTGTTGTGACCCTCTGTCCAACATCATGTACACCAAACCTCTTCGCGACTAGATTTCCCTTTTTTCATATCGCGAAGCTCTAGATCCATCACTGCCAACTGCACTTGTATTTGAGCGATACCAGAATTATCTTCGACAGGGGCTGTTTCAAGCTTCATAGCAATTTCCAAAGCCTCCTGCTGATCCGCAACCTTCTGTTGCATGAGTGGAGTCCTAATGTGCAGTAACAAAGCTGCGATGAACCATTCCTTATGCTTTGTAGGTCCAATAGTGAAACTTACTTGGTCTAACAAAACTTTGAACCTCTAATCAAAGTCCCACACTGATTCTCCTAGCCTTTGTTGGATTTCTTTTAGCTCAGTGATACACTGCGACTCTGATTTCAGCTTCTTAAATTCCTTTATCATTGCTGCTTTTAAATCAACCAAGACATGGTTCTGAGTGCTGGAAAACTTCATGAACCAGGTCAAAGCGCAGTCTCTAAAAGAAGTAACCAGCTGCACTCTTTTTGTATCTTGCCCCGTAATGTTCTTAGTAGTCCACACTGCTTCGTATAAGAACGAGAACTATTCTCGATCCTCTGATCCAATTCCTTTGAAAACAGGGAGCTTAATGTCGTCATTCATATGGGCCATCGCAGATCTACGGGGGAAGGGAGGGTGACTAGTAGTAGGCGGGGGGGAACTTACTGGGGTAGACTGACTTGCGACAGGAATACTCGGGCTAGGGTTACTTATAGACTGCAACGGGTTCTCAGGGATAATAGGTCTTCGCTGCAGGGTTATCAGAGGGTTTTCAACAGAAGGGTTTTCTTTGGGCTCTGAGGTTGATGGACTTATGGGGTTAGGCTAGATATTCAGACCTAGGGTATAGGACTCAAAATTTCTCTTGTACCTTTTTCCACTTCACAGCAAACCAATTTGCTTGTCGAAGGGACTTTCACTTGCAAACATAGGTTAGTAATACTAAATCTAACAGTCTGATTCAATGAGCAATATACCTTTTTCAGCCAATAGCATTTTAATTCTCAAACTAAATGAATTCAAGTACTTACCCCGTGTTCCTTTGAAGAACTATCGTTCGGCTTCGCTGAAGGACGTACTTGTGTCAATGGCAAACTCCATCACAAATGCTTCAAGGGTTCGTGTTGTCCAGAAATCAACAGCGCGGGATATTTGGTTGTTCACCCTTTTCAATATATTAATTCTTGCGGGGGTCCAATCAGGAAACTGACCGTCTTGGAAGTTCGTCCTTCTCTCTGTTAACCTGGGTAACCACTGGTACAACTCTATGTGGATACTACCAAAGAAAATTTCATAAACATCAGAAAAAACATACCTTTGTAAAAATTCATTTGCACTACAACGCGGATCTTTGTTCTCTTGGACAACAAAGTTCAGATAAGTCTCTTCAATCCAATCACCGATTTCTTTCACTAAGGGTCTCCAAAACATAGCCCTCGAGGTATGATGTAAAACCCTCTTGAGCAGATACTGAGTTCAACCGGAAACAGAACCAATTTGTTGGGCTATAGGGAAGACCTGGGTTTTATACCATTAACTTCGCACCAACAAAATACCCACAGTGTTGGCCCTTTCGGCAACAACCTGCGAACAGGTTGCAGTCTCACCTGAAACAGCTATGGGGTGCCATAGAATTAGTTTTATGCAAGCAGAAGAGGGATATTACTGTACCTTTAGCTTATAACAAATGATAATCATTAAATACAGAGCTTTAATATTACTTATTTAGCTTCGTGATTAGATAAACAAACAGTGCCTTGCTTAACCCTTTACTAGGAATTCACAGTGAAGTTAGTATTTTGCAGTGATCTTACTTATCAGTTATATATTTATCAATGCATAAAAGAACATAACAACAACACAACAAAACCACAACACACGATATAACATGCTTCACCCCCAGTTTAGGGGCTATGTCCACAGAACTGTGTTTTATTCAACTCTTTACAAAAAAACTACAGTTCTGATCTGCGCACTCAGCTGCAGATCCCTTCAAGTCCTCAAAGCAGCACACACAGCTGAAGGCCTCTACGCACACAGCTACAAATATTCTCAATCACCCAAAAACCCTCTGCGCACACAGCTGGGACTTAACCTTTCTTACAAACAAGCCTTAGCTTCGCATCAATTCATTTTACATCAAAAGCCTAAACTGACTTCTTTACAAGAGTGCTTATTTATAGTGCACTTATTACAAAACCATGGGATTAAACCATGGGCACCCCGAACCCTAAACCTTGGATTTAAACCATGGGTTTCTTACAAAAAGAAGGTTTTTACTCAACCCCGATACCCCTAAGACTATTTTGAGTCACAACTCCGCTTACAAACTTCCATAAAAAACGTGAAGTTACCAAAATTAGGGACCATTAAGGTGCACGCCCCAACAGGGCCCTGAGAATGGTTTCTTCTTCATTCGTCACTTCTGAGGTGGATATGTCCTTAGATAGGTAGGGAAACAAGGATTTAAGGAACCACTCTAAAAGAAACTTAGGAGGGATAATGGCTTTTATAAGGCTCTTTCGCCTTCTCCACTCTTGGATGTGATCCGAGATGTGGGTAGCCTTATTTTGCCTAAAAGTAGACAACAAGTCCGTTCCGAAATCATATCGGACCGGAAGCTGAAAGTGGCTAAGAAAAGCACTAGCCAAGTCCCAGAAACTACTGAAAGTAGCAGAAGGCAATTCGATATACCATTTTGCCTCCGTATCTGTTAAGGTTCTCTAGAATAGCCTCAAGCTTACTGAATCTTCATTCAGTGAATTTGAAGAACACCATAAATGGAGTGTGGTGGCATGAGCCCCAGGATCTTCACCAACTTTGCCTTCGAACTTAGGGATGTCTGATGGCAATTTGGTGGGAACAGGTGGCCACAAAGGGTCATGCCTCACTGGGTCATTCATCAATTTTAACAAATATGGCAAGTTTAAAGTTGCCAGGAATGGAAGTTTGGGTCGAACCGGGGAACTAAATGTGCCAGCTTGGGGATTAGAGGGACCTACCCCAGAATTCCCATGGGTAAAAGTGGGGTTTCCCCCTGCCATCGGTTGCAAAGTGGGTATATTACTCTGAAATGGATTCCATCTGTAAGCCACCATATTTTGTGTGGGAAGTGCAGTATAAGAAGTTTGGGCCGTCCCCATAGAAATGGGGGTCTGAAAGATAGGAGCCGGTATCCCTCCGCTGAACAATGAAAAGGGAGAGCTTCTAAATGGGATCGAAATTGGAGTTTGGAAACATTGGCCATAAGAGGTATTTCTCCCAAACTGCACTCATACATAGGAAGGTGATGGACCTACGTATGGACTGGATGGGGGGATGTGCCCCCCATTCCAAGGAAATCCTTGGACAAACGCCGAGGATCCTACCGGACCACTTTGGGTAGTATATGGGAAGGAATAAGGAATAGTAGGTATACTGGGAATCCCAGTAACCATGTCACCAGAAGTACCTGCTAGGTTTGAGTGAACCGGTGGTTGAACCACCCGGCTCGCTAGAGTCAAAGGTGTAGAAGGTATACTAGATCTACGAGCACTTACTGGGGGAGGTAGTACCCCTTCATCCAAAATGGATGAGGTGAACACAAAAGGTCTTTCTTCCACATAAGACATGATCCAACCCACAGGGACACCTAATACAGGTGAATCAAAAGGTCTAACCTGAACGATCACAGGATTGTTTAAATCAGTCAAGGGAGTGTTAAAGTTCCTTGCAAATTTGTCAGTCTGCAATTATTCTATCTCAACTGTATCAAAATAAAAATGGTTAGCTATCAGTTCTGGTTCACCAAGAACTTCACTTATTCCTACCAGTTCAAATGAACCATCTGTATCCAATCTCCGCCTTTGGGGTGGAGGTGGAGGCTCCAATGTGACGAGAGGAGGAAGGTTTCTCAACCTTCTTGACATTCTAATAGGTTGGTCCTCCATGATTAAAAATTTGACAAATCACACTGTAAGTCCAACTAAACACAGGAAAAACCACAGAGCATACACTATAAAAAATCCTAAAGCCTCAAACAATCAAACAAGGGTAAAAGATATACTTTCCCAAAGAAAGCTGATGAACGATTGCTTGGTGTCCTTGAAGAGGTTCTTAGGCACAAGTGGAGGAATCAACCAACCACCCTCCTACACTTTCAACAAGGGTTACCTTCCAATCCCATTCAAGGTGAACCAGAAATAGCCTTCCAGTTTACCTAGGTATGAACCCTAAATGTCAAGATACTAAAGGCTACCTTAGCTATACCAACAGTTTGGGAGGACAGTCGCAAGCCTGAATCGTACGCATGTGCAGGGTAGTTGAGCCCGAAACTCTATCTAGGACAGAATCCCCAGATGCGTAAAAGTCCTGATTTAAGTTTTGACAAGGATTTAGAGGGTTATCTCCTTTGTCCAAGCCTCCACATGGCCTCGTGCTTAACTCCCATTTGAGAGGAGCTTCCTAGATACAATCGATAAAGTCAAGGATTTACCTAAAGAAAGGTCCACTGCGTCTGATTTTTATAACTTGTGGGAAGTTTACACTTCCTATCCCGCAATTCTAGCCTAAGCTAGTAGGTGAAAGGCCCCTAAAAACAAAAATTACTAGTAAATTTTAATTATGCGTTCATTTTAAAGGGTTGTTTCTTACTCAGAAGGAAATGGAGTGCTATACTTATGGTGTTTTTGACTCGATAAGAAATAAATAAAAGTAAAGGTGTATTTTTCAAAGCAAATTACCACTATTGAAGCAAAATTCTTTTTCTTTTTTGTAAATATATATTTATGAACTGAATGCAAGCAATAAAAGAAACTAAGCCTATGTTTTTTGTAGCTTTTGAGATTATATTTTTAAATTGAAATAAACACTACTTATGCAAAAGTAAAATGCAAAATCTTGATAATGTTTTCTTTTCACTTTTAAAAATGCTCAAACTCTACCATGCACCTAAAATGCACTATACTTGAGTAAACTTGAATCTAATCAACTGTATAAAAGCAACAAACTAAAGTAAACAGGATAACAGAACGAAGAAACAACCAACAAAGGAAGAATAGGAACCCTAGCTTGGGTGCACATAATGACAAAAATCACTGTAGACTAATAAAGGCAAGTGACAAACCAACCATTGCCAAAAGACAGACTAGAAAAACAGTGCCCAAGACCCTGATCACTAATCTGGACAGAGACACTTCACCCTATAACCCAAACAGGCCAGGCTACTTCAGCATGCAAACAAAAAATAATCCAAGCAAAAGAAACCCAAGGGATTTTGAAAAAGAAAAAAGTGTGGTCACCAAAGGTATTTAGACAAACAACACAGTATTCATAAAGAAATCCAACTAACAAACAGGAATTACACAAAGAAAGGGACAAGCAAAACCAAACCTAAAAAATCCCTATTTCCAGGATTATACGCGACTGTATATAAGGGCAACTTGCATATGATACGCGACTGTCCAAGAGAGCAACCCGCATATGGGAACCTCTGTACGCAACTATGCAGAAGAGAAACCCGCATACAAGTACAAATTTTTTCTCAAAAAACAAGAAAAATCTACAAGACTTTCAAACACTGTACTAAGTATGAACCAGGATAAAATACCACACACCAATTTCAAAGCAAAGACTAGTCAGGGGTGACAGAAACAACCTACAGTAGTCTGGGCTCCCCAGCAGAGTCGCCAATTCTATTGTATAGGAATAAACACCTTATAACCGAAGGTCTGGGGTTACCAACATACTCAAGAAACTTGCAGGAAATCGACTCTAAATTGCAGTAAAGGAAATAGAAGGATAGAAAAGACTCACCCGATACACGACGGTTGATCCTAGCTTGTCCTCTTCTGCTCTGCTTCTCCTCCAAAGCCTTCAGGGATGCTTCTCCTTCACCTGTCAAGAGTCAATCTTCCAAATACAAGATGATACATGTATATAAATGGGTTAGATAAATCATATATAGAATGCTGAAACATAAACATTTATCAAACCACAATACATGAAATATATTCAAGACACATATGGAAGAAGGATTCTCTTTATTAACAACAATGGAAAGAGTTCAGATTACAACCCAACGCCTGAGACAAGGACTCCTTTGCAACCAAAGGATTCTGAGTTCCACTGCTCCAAAGACTTCTGTATAAACTCCACCAGCATAACTTTTCTCTCCAAGTGTATATCTTAACACCCTCCCCAAGGCCTATATTTATAGTTGGTGAAATAAGGTAGTTTTGAAGGATGAGGAGGTTGAGATAGTAAGGAGATTAAGGTTAAAGGGCTTAACTAATCTCAAGTAATTGCGTGTTTTATTTTTAATTTCAAAGGTATATATACGCGGGTATCAATACTGGCAACTCATGTATGACCCGCGAGTTTCTATGAGGGTAACCCACGTATACATCTATACGTGACATGCAACAACCAATACTCGCGTATAACACGCGAGTTGCATATATAGAGAGTCGCGTATATGACTTGACATAGCTAAAGGGTAAAAATAACCAGCTGGATGGATGATGAATGTAGTTCATAATAAGCCCCTATATAGTGTTTTGGGCAACCCTCAATCCATAGATGTCCTTTTGTGTGCCAACATGAGGGATGTCGGCACTCAGATGGAGAGGTGCCATTCAGGTGGATA
This sequence comes from Pseudotsuga menziesii, assembly GCA_001517045.1. Classification (NCBI taxonomy): domain Eukaryota; kingdom Viridiplantae; phylum Streptophyta; class Pinopsida; order Pinales; family Pinaceae; genus Pseudotsuga; species Pseudotsuga menziesii. The sequence goes on from LPNX010643451.1 coordinate 9,045, forward strand.
AAAATTATAAAGGTCTATAAAACACCACTGCAAGTCCAAACCAATATATAAAACGACACACTGAATTAGAGAAAAGACTAGGCAAGGATCTACAGGACTAACCCAAAGTAGGTTGGACTCCCCAGCGGAGTCGCTAGTTCTGTTGTTTAGGATTAAGCACCCTTGTAACCTAGGGTCTGGGGTTACCAACTTACTACTAACCTTGCAGACAATCAGCTTTAACATAGAATAGAAAGAAAATAAGAAGAAATTCTTGACTTACCCGATTACTGATGGTTTATCCAAGCTTGATCTTCTTCCGTTCCTTTTCTCTCCAAAGATTCTAGGGATGCACCTCTTTCACCTGTAAATAGCAAATTCTCCAAGTACTATCTCATGCATGTATATATAAGAGGTTAGATAAACAATATGTCCAATAAATAATAAAATATATTCATTAACCATGATACATGAAAGAGACTCAACACAATGTTGGAAGAAGAATTCTCTTTATTAACAATCCGTGAATGAGATAAGAGTACAACCCAGCTTCTAAGACAAGGACTCCTCTGTAACCAAAGGACTCTGATTTCTACTACTCCAATACTTCTGAAGATATACCACCAACATAAATTTTCTCTCCAATCTTGATTGATTAATGCCCTCCCCAAGGCCTCTATTTATAATTTGGGAAATCGAGTGGTTTCGAAGGTTAGGATGGCTGAAACAGTTGGGATAGTTAATGATTAAGACCCAACTAATCTCCATTAATCATGTTTTATATTTTTTAAGGTTGAATCAAGATGTATGTGAATATTGATATAGGAAACCCACATATGATACATGATTTTCTTAAAGGAAACCCGCATACACTAATGTACACAGGTTGCAATGTAGATAGTCACGCACAGTACGTGAGTCGCAATCGAGATAGTCACATACATACGCGAGTTGCAATAGAGATAGTTGCGTACGCAACTCAACACTTAGAAAAATTATATTGCAAGCTATTTTAAGGGTAAATGCATCCCAAGTATTTCCCATTTATAGTGTTTTGGCAAACTTCAATCCTAAAATGTCCTTTTGTGTACCAACATAAGCAATGTCGGCACTCGGACGGAGAAGCGCCATTTGGGTTGATAACATTACTCATTTTCTAACACGAAGCACGTGGTAAACCCATAGACCCAATTTTACTAAGTTTTGAGTGATTTTTCCATCACTTAGGTAAGAAAATCCAAAAAAATAAAATATTAATTAATTTAATTAAAAATTAATTAAATAATGGAGCAAATCCAAATTCCTAAATCAGTTGAATTTGCTCTGATTTGATTGAAATCAGTCTCATCGACTTCAGATTGAATTGGACTTATAATTCCTTGACTAAAGGAATGGATCAAGGATGAAGTGGAGCTTAATAGGCTCATGCATATCTAAGGGTTGCACTCTCTTTTCTCTCTCCTCCACACATGTGGATCAATTTGGCAGTTGTTTGATGGGTGGTTCAGTTCACTGAGTGAGGTGTCACTCCGATTTGTAGTTTGATTCCAGTTAGACTTAGTTCATCATTAGATAGGGCTCGTATTAACTATTTGTTAGCTTGATTCTCTCCCTTATTTAGGCATGCACCCCTCTTGGCCAATCTGGCTATAAATAAAGCAGCTTTTTCCTCTTCCAAGCTAGTGAGAGCTAGGAAGGAAGGCTTGCTAGTGTGTAATATTGTATTTATCATTATTTTTGTTGAAATTAAATAGAATCTTTGAAGTATAAATTGTGGAGTACTTTTCATGTGTGGATCATCATTATCATGTTGCTTTTGAGGTGAACTACTATTTTTCCATTTTTTTCATTAAACTGTTGTCTGCCTGAATGATTATTGGAATCATAGGAATAGATAATTGTAAGTAAGTTTACTTACTCCTATTTTTATACATATGTTTGAATGAGCTAATATTTTCATGATAAATAAGACTATTTTCATGATATGTCATCTATTTCTCATATGCACCTTCATATTTAATGGTTTTGGTTGCAGGATTTGTTGTTTAGCTTACAGGTTAGTTGTGATTGGAAGAGTTGTGGTTCAAGTTTCATTCCACTAGTTTTCCAATAAATATTGTGAATATTGTTCCCCTCGGTCCTTCACTAAAAAGTTTTTTTGTGGATCTATTTCAGCAACAAGCACTTCTCTTTTCTTCTTCCTCCTTCAAAATTTAAATTTTCTTCAAATTGGTTACCATTTAAGAATCTTATCGCTTATGTATATCTCATTGACAAAATCATATATAGATATAGTTATACAATTGACGAGACTAAAAACCCCACCGAATCCCAAAATAGAAGCTATGAAATGAAATATAAGGGCCTTAGCTGTTACCTGCAACTGACGAGACTGAAAATAGACATTGGAAACTCCCGGTATCAGCTATGGAAGATCTAGATAGAAAATGCTCCAAGTGCTCTCTACTAGAGGTAAATAGTGAAATGTTTGATTTTTTACTATTTACTTGCCTTATATAGACATTTTCTGGGTCTAACTTACTATAGTTTTGATATTACATCATGTTCTGGTCAAAATGTATTTGTCATAATCCCTTAATGTTGATTTTGAATGCATTTAACACTTGTTTATGAGTCGTGTGCAGGTTGTCTTTAGAAAGAAGCTTTGGAAACTTTGTTTATGGCTTTTTCGTACTTTCACAAAACGGAAAAGGTCATCGAGCATTTATTACAACACTTTGTCACACTCGTAAACATCTAGTATCAATGTTCTGATTCCAGTTCAAGTTTCTTTCCACGCTCATAAAATACGACATTGTGTAAAGAAGCGTCATGGAGTTCTCTTTCCACCTCTTTTTCAAGATCCTTAAACAAGAAAAAGTCATCAAGTCCATTTTCGATTCTTTCTAGGCTCATAAAACATTACGTTGTGTAAAGGAACCTTGTGGAGTTCTCTTTAAATCCTTTTCAGGCTCCCTAAATACGAAAATATTGTCGAGCGATCTTGTCTTCTTCACTCTCATTAAAGTATTTGAAGAGTCATCCGTCTGACAGTAGGTTATCTCTTTCTCGGTTGCGATAGGAATATTTACGAGAAAGGAACACTCTAGCCAATAATGACTAGAAGAGTTCTCTAAGGTATGATTTTATACTTTTTCGGGCCTTAGAGACTAAATCATACGAAAAAGGACCCCCATGGAGTTTTCTTCTGTATTTGTTCGGACTCTCTAAACATGAACGATAGCGAGTTTTATTTCAATAGACTCATTAAATTAAACATTGAGAGACCTGTTTTGGGAACGAACGCCTCCTCTCTCAGGTTCGTAAAACATATGATACTAGACTTGTCTTTTGAAAAGCTATATCAAGTGTTTGTTACACTCTTTGAACTCGTAAAACTGAAAAGAGGCACTCATCAATCATGATGGAGGAAATGGGAAGCGAATCATTTTGCAAATAATGGCAGTTGTTTGTTGTTACCTTTGAACATGGCACTTGTCTGCACAATCATGTCAGTAAATTGGGTATTTAGCTGATCTCTGTGACGATCGACATTCATAAGTCATGTCAATCCTTTCATTCTTTCAAAAGAATGCATTGTCCACTGTCGCATTGTGTATCTGTCCTGTCTAGTCATGCTGCCGAGTCATTTTGTCATGCCTCCCAATGTTCAAAGGGGATCTGAAGAATTTTTACCTCTGCAGTCTACACAGTTTTTGTGTCAGTATCTTTGAGTCAGTCATATGGTTACTACATTCACATCATTCCATAACGATGTTTCAAGTTTCATGTCGTCGATGTGGGACTCATCATGGCCCTCCTTCGATGAGACTATTCCCATCGACATCAGCTCATCATCCGAGAAATAGTATTAGAAACAATTGTTAGTACCTTGAGATCTATATGCCCTAATGATAGATTCTCTCACTCTCGACATAGGTTCACATCATTGACCTTTGATCTATAGAATCAACTAGGTGTTCAACATCAGGACATCTATTCACACTCAGTAGATTGTAGTAGAGTACCTTGGGAATCATTGACATTAATGGTCATCTCCCTCACACTTGTTAACAGTTCACATCATTGGTCAGTAATTAAGTGGTTTCTACCATGTTTGACTTCAGATAATTGTAATCACATGGAGAGAATCGTACTTTGTGGAAGACGAGATGAAGACCCTGGGAATTTGTTTAAAAGCATTCATTTCTTTTTCCCCAGGTTGCGATGGAGTTTTGTATATCTAGCATGGATCCAAATTTGTATGGTTGTGTCTATGCTCAGATTTTCATCTGTATGACATAGATATACATTGTATGTCTGCTAGCTATGTCCTAGTTTGATTCCTCTATCACATGGATCTACGATGTATTCTAGTAGCCATGCTTGTTTATTCCACTCATGGATCTGACTTGTATTGGTTTGTAGCTATGACTTTGGTTACTTGTGTCTATGATTCAACATACTGATGTACTACAGATTCCTACTTGACTGCATACTTTGATCGAGCCGAAATTTTCATCTCCTGGTGACGACTTGTTCTCAAAGCTCTCGTTTATCGTATCACTCTAAGACTCATGCTTTGGGGGACATCCTGTTATACCAAAATCCTATCACCATGATGTGATAAGAAATTTGACATACCTACTTGCCCTAAATCCCAACTTCTAGAGTGGAAACTAAATGGTTTTTTATCAATTGGGCATACAAATTCACAGCACCGTGCATGCCCCTTTATCCGGTAGTGGTACCCTTGCTCGCACTGCCTTTCATCGGTTGTCCACATGCGGTGCCACCTCCCATTGCCCTTGGTCCATAGGTGGTTATTACCAGAACCACTCTGTCATAGAAGGAGAAGAATGGTACCCTGGGTAAGAAGGGAAAAAGAGAATTTTCTCGAGGCTTCTAGATGATGAGCCTTGTGTACTGCCTTATCCCTACTGTTGTGGGTTGGTTGAGCTCGAGATCCGTCATCCTAGGATCTTAGAGGCCACCTCACCCACTAATTTCTCAACCATATCTATCCATTAAATCCCTATAAATATGAGCTCATAGCCATGGTTGAGGGGAGAACATTGAAGGTATTGTTATGTTGTTGGATTGATTCTTGGCCCAAGATCATTTGGAGAGAGCATAAAGAGCTAGAGTTGGAGCTTTTGGGGATGAAGATTTGGTTTCATGGAGATGCATGTCAACACTAAGGCTTGGTTGTAAACTTCTTCATATTTCTAATGCAAGTTGATTTTTGTCCCACATATGATGTTGTTGTTGTGATTTCGCATATTAATGTTGCTAGATTCCTTAGTCACTAGAATATATTAGTAGATCATATTATGGTTGCTTTGATTCATTTTGCATTGAGCTTTTTGCAGGTACACAAGTGAACTGTCAAAGCCTTGTATTCTAGATATCTACAACGTCTAGGGAGAGTCTTCAACCTCTATCCTCTATTTGTTCTGGATCTGAACCATTCAGACCAGTGGAACACCTTGCTGTCCGCAGGAGGTGAAATATTCCAGCTAACAAATCTAGCAACTCTGCTGGGGAATAAAGTATTCAGTTGTTCTGATATTCCTCAGTTTCCAAATCTTGTCCAAATATAGGATCCATTTTCTTCAACTCTTTTTAGTTAGATCTACTTTTTGATTTGTATTATTTGGGTTTGAAATTTCCAGATCTGTTCAGATCTGAGTCATTTCAGTCTTTTATGCTCTGTTACCACATTTAGTTTAACAGTATTTTCCTTGATGTAGTCTTTTCTAACTTGATCCATTGTTATTTTTTTTGTTTTTGCCATCTATAGGGAAATGCACCCATGTTGTGTATGAGGAGTGGTGCCACTGCTTGAACATAGTGAGCAGTAAGCGGTGCCATCGCCTGTATCTGGTTTACAAGGAGCATTGTTGCTTTGGAAATGATCTTATAACACCTACGAAGAGCGGTGCCAAGTAAGCATTAGTCCAAAAATCTTTTTCCTCATTTTTATTGGTAAAAATTTGGAATTTTGATTGCGTTTAGTTATGTTATCAGGCTTGTGTTATTGAATCTAATGTGTGTGGCTTGCTGCTTTGATAGTTTAAGATTGATTTGAGTGGAATTTCAAAAGTTTATTTAGTCTTTTTTATTGTTCATCCACTTCTTGCTTGTTGGTTGTGCTTAAAGAAGGATTTCTTGTTTTTTGGAAGTTAGGGTGCTCATTGGGGTCTCTTTTTGTTGCATATACTAAAAGAAGAACACTAGATTAACTTCTAGATTTCATTTCTTGCTTGCATAGTAAACTTCTTTTTCTTTCCTTCAAAAAGAAAAGTTTTTCTTCAGATTAGGACATCATATTTGAGCGTTGGATTTGGGTTTTCTGATTGGCTTTACAATCTTTCAAAACCTTTATGATATTTTATGTCTCATGCATATAGGACTATCTCGATCAAAATTTTTAAAAAAATGGTAGTTTTAAGTTAGATTTGCTAATGTTTTTTTAGAAATTTGAAAAGTTAGAGTGCATTGGCATATAGGTGTGCTTAGTGTTGTTCTTTTAGGAAAATAGATTCTCACCTTTCTCATTTGATTTCGAAAAGAAGATTTTTGGTTTGTCTATTGATTTCGAAAAGAGGATCGAAAATGAATTGATCTCCCTGAGTCCCAATAGCCTTGAATCCTTGCAACTCTATTTTTCCAAGTTCAAAGCACTTGTTTTGCAGCTAAAACAATGTGGGATCGAAAAGAAGGATGAAAAACTGGTTTTGGCCATACTCTCAAATATTGGCCCTGATTATTCAATGTTTGTATAGAGCTTCTATGCCCCAAAGTTGACATCTCAATCCTAGAAAATGCCTAGCCTTGCAGATTTCATGGAATCTCTCACACAAGAACAAGATAAATTGGCGATGATGGGCACCATCAAACCATCCAAAGACCAATCTCTAGTTGCTGGAGATTTGAGGGTGGATTAAAAAGGCAAGAAGAAAGCTAAAAAGACACCTGATCAAGAGAGAGACAAGAACAAGTCTCCAGAGGAGCCTCAAGGTTCTAAGAAGAACCCCTAGAAGAAGAAGAACAAAGGAGAAATGAGCAAGTGCACATACTATAGTAAGGGAAATCATTCTGAAAGCTCTTGCATGAAAAAGCAAATAGACATGCTGACCCAAATCCTGGATAAGAATGGCATCTCCCTTCCAGACAACTCAAAGAAGAGGGAAGGAGGATCAAATTCAGAAGACAGAGAGAGAGAGTTCATGCATTGGTTGCTGGCACATCAAGCTCACCTAGTTTCATCATTGATTCTAGAGCTTCAAGACATATGGTTTTGACCAAGGAGAAATTCACCTCACTTGACATGTCGAAAGGTCCACCAATAGTACTAGGAGATGACTCTCTCACTGAAACTTTGGGCAAAGGGAGGATTGATCTTGACCATGGTAAGTTCAGCAATGTGTTGTATGTTCCAGGTCTTGCCTCTAACCTCTTATTAGTGTATCAGATGACCCACACAGGGTCTCCAAAGAAGGTCATATTCTCCCCTGATGAAGTTGATATCACAGAGATCTCACGTTGTAAAGTCATTGCAAAAGGAGTTGCAAATCACACTTCGAAGGTATACATCTTCTCACACTTCCTACCCTACTCAAACCCCTCTGCTCTTCTGATTCATGCTAATGAGGGAAGTAAGATTTGGCATGAAAGGTTTGGCCACCTCAATTACAAGTATATTTCTGATCTTAGTGCAAAATAAATTGTCATAGGGTTACCAAAGATTAAGTTTTCCAAAGGAGTCTGTCAAGGTTGCATCCTGGGAAAACACCCAGAGCATACATTTGAGAGAGCTAGTCATGAGAGAACCTCTGCACCTCTTGAGTTGATCCACAGTGATGTTCCTGGCCCATTCCCTCATATGTCAATGATTCAGGCCAAATATGCATTGACATTCATAGATGACTTTTCCAAGTATTGTTGGGTTTACTTCTTGAAACACAAGTATGAAGTTTTTGGCCTCTTCAAAGTCTTTAAGGCTTTGGTTGAAAACCAGTCTGGGAGGAAACTCAAGGTCCTCAGATCTGACAATGGTGGTGATTATGTCAATTCTAAGTTAATTCAATATTGTGTAGATGCAAATATTCAGATGCAGCATTCTATCCCTTACACACCACAGCAGAATGGTGTTGCTGAGAGGAAGAATAGATCACTGAAAGAGATGGCAACCTCCATGATGGAGGCTAAGACTTTGCCACCAAAGTTTTGGGCCGAAGCTATAAACTGTGCAGCCTATATCCAAAATAGGGTGCCTCATAAACAAATTGATGGTATTAATCCTTTCAAATCATGGAGTGGGCACAAGCCAGATGTGACCCATTTCAGGATTTTTGGCTCAAGGGCTTGGGCTAGAATTCCAATAGAAAAGAGGAAGGCTTTGCAGCCCCAAATCCAAGAGTGTCTATTTGTTGGGCACTCTAAATATTAAAAAGGGTACAAGCTGATCAATTTGAGCACAAACAAATCCTTCATTGAAAGGTGTGTTCAGTTTCAAGAAGAGCCCCTAGCAGCAGTGGAAGTTGGAGAATCCTCTTCACCACCAGAACCTCTGAATGTAAGTGAAGAGATAGTTGAACATGTTGATTATGATATGACTAATAATGATGATTTGATTTCAAATCCTAACAGTCCTACAAGACCAAAATGGGCAGCCAAGACCATTCATGCAGCTGGAGAACTAGCTGGAAATCCTAATGATCCTAGGAGGACTAGATCTCAGTTTGAGAGTGCTCTGTGCATGAAAGATCCTATGTTTGCAGAGAAATAATATATGATGATCAAATCAGATCCATAGACATATGAATATGCAGAAAATGATCCAATATGGAAAACATCCATGGAATAAGAGTTCATCTCACTCCAGAAGAGCAACACTTGGGAGCTGGTTGATCTTCCCCCAGGGAGGAAGCTAGTTCAGTGTAAGTGGGTGTACAAAACCAAATTTTCTGCTGATGGTTCACCTATGAAGTACAAGGATATATTGGTAGCCAAGGGCTACTCACAGGTACATGGCATAGACTACAATGAGACCTTTGTACCAGTGGCAAAGATGGACTCCATCAGGCTAGCCTTAGCCATTGCAACTTCAAAGCAATGGGAAGTACATCACATGGATGTGAAGTGTGCTTTCCTGAATGGATATCTCACTGAAGAGATATACATGCAGCAGCCTCAATGATTTGATACTAACCCATCTCTTGTGTGCAGGCTAAAGAAGTCATTGTATGGGCTTCAACAAGCCCCGAGGGCTTGGTATGCCAAGATTGATAGCTTTCTGCTATCACTAAATTTTTTTCGATGCAAATCAGATCCAAATGTCTATTTGAAGTTGATTCATGGTTCATTAATGATCATTGTTTTGTATGTTTATTACCTTCTCATTACAGGAAGCTCAAATGATGAAATTGCTTCCTTGAAGGATGCAATGAACCATGCCTTCTCAATGACAGATTTGGGCTTATTGAGACAATTCTTGGGGCTCGAGGTTGCTCAAAACAAAGAAGGAATAAAAGTACATCAGTCCAAGTATGCCTTGGATTTTCTGAACAAATTCAATATGAAGGATTGCAACCCAAGCAAGACTCCTTTCCTTTCAGGAGTTAAGCTTGAAGAAGCTGATTCTTCACCTATTGTAAACAATACACTATATAGGCAATTGATTAGATGTTTGATGTATCTTACACATACTAGACCTGATATTTCTTATGCAGTAAGTGTGGCTTCAAGATACATTGATCAGCCTCATGAGATCCATTGGAGAGTAGACAAAAGGATCCTTAACTTTGTTCAGGGAACAAGGACTCATGGGATCTTCTACAAAGCTAAATATGATCTTGATTTGATTGGGTTTACTGAAAGTGATTGGGAAGGTGATAGCACAGATCGAAATTCAACATCAATATATGTGTTCATGCTTGTAGAAGGGCCAATCAGCTGGTCAAGCAAGAAACAGAGTGCCATTGCACTCTCATCTACAAAAGCAGAGTACAGAGGAGTTGTAAATGCAACAACTCAATGTTTATGGTTGCAGGGGTTACTTGGATAGTGTGGCTTCGAATAAGAATAATAAAATACTATCTACTATGATAATCAGAGTACCATTCAAATCTGCAATGATCCAATTCATAAGCAGAGAACCAAACACATTGAGATCCATATGCACTACATCATACAGCTTGTGCATGATGGCACCATTCACCTACTCTTATGTTCATCTTCAGAACAAGTAGCATATATCTTCACCAAATTTTTTTGTGAGAAGACATTCAACAATGTCAAATCACTACTCGGGATTCCTGATCATGCTGTGAAGCATGAGTGATGACAAGATTTCCAAATTTTTTTTACTGTCCATGTTTAAGGGAGGATTTTTCCCACTAGGTTTTTGCCTCTTTCCTTGGTTAAATGGACATGCAGTATGTAAAGGGTGACTAAGCCTTGTTGCTAGGCCCTATAATTTTCTGATATTTTACTCATAATTGAGGCTTAAGGGGGGGTGTTAGAATAATCAACCCATAGTTAGCTACCTTAGACATTAATTAATCCAATTTTTGTCTTATTTGCCTAGTTTCCATATTCCACCTTATGCAAGTTGTCCTCCACACATACATAGTGGTCAAAATCACTAAATTTGAGTCATGGAGTGCTTGGGAAACCTCTTGGAATCAAATCTATTTTATTCCTGGCCTCCCTAGCACATGTCTACATTTTCTGCTTTTTCTGAGTTTTAAGGCAATTGGGAAAGTTTGACTAGGTGAAGTTAACTTGTTTTTTGTCCTCATCATCCTCCACTCTTTTCTCTTATGAAAAGCATGTATGAGTTTTCATTCCACCATCTATTAGCTTGCCTAATTGATTTTTCCAATTTGTGAGCTTCTAGATAGATTTGGAATGTGCTTTATGCACCTATGGGGGATTTGCTTAGATTTAGTAAGCCTGCTTTTGACTAAATTTGAATGGAATCCTTATGCATTCAAATATCTCATGTAATTATTTATTGTGGCAGCCTATGAATTCACAAGGTTGGCTATTGTACACTTATTCAATACAGATTAGTGTTCTGCTCTATATTCAGTCTCCTTTTGTGAGTAATTTGCATGTGTAATTGGCAATTGTTGTGAGTGTAATTGTTCTAACACCTGGGTTCAATTTCCATAGTAAGTAGGCATACTAAATGGTAAAATGAACATTTGCATAAGCATATTGCATGGTTTTACTTTTCTGTCAAAACATCGTGCATTCACCTAACTATACAAGTTAAAATTAACGGTAGTTGTAGGTTAAAATTTACGTAGTAACTTGAGTGATAGGTTAGAGACATGTTTACGCATCGTAAAACATAGGAGCAGTCGTTATTTTTTAGCATAGCATTCTGGGACTCGCATGGTTCTTTCACATACTGTCGATATATCAAATGGCCTTTCACGTACCCCTGAGGTATGTAGAAAGGTACTTCACGTACTCGATTGTATATCGGAAGGCCCCTTGTGTATTGTTATGCATTAGACAACACTACTACTGATTCGAGCTCCCACGTACCTTGAGTATATCGGGAGACCCCACTAGGGTTCCTTATCTATTTGAGAAAAGCCCTTTGGCCATATTGTTTGGAGCCAAACACCGAAAACAACATTCTGGGAGATTACTACGCACATACCCTCGAGGTATATCATGAGTGGCACGTTCTTGACAATCCTAGTGAGAGACCTAACTTTTGAACTCCTCCTGTCATTTTAAGTTTGCTTGTTTTGACCTATAGTTTGAGTAGGGAAGTCTTTTGGTGTGTTTCTTTTTAGATTTTTAGACCCTATTTTAGATAGGAACTGTACAAACTGGCTGAGTTAAGACAATCTAGAAGAGTACGGGGCTTACCACCTGATTTTATTCCTGTTTCAGGAGAAAATCCAATGGAAGCTATCGACCAGGGAGCTGCTACCACCTCCCAAGCGGGAGATAATGTGGTGGTGGAAAGTGGAGTACCATATTCTTCACACTCGCCTCCCCTGGTCCAACAACCTCCCGGGAGATTCATCGTTCCATTCTCCCTTGGAAGGTCATGTTGATGATACCCGTCTGGACTTTGATCCTAATGATCCTTTTTGGGAGACACCTTTTAGACAGGCCATTGCCTCATTTGGCACCTGTGTAAGTTCTCCTGAGAGTGAAGAAGAATGCAGGCAATACCGTGCTGCTATTCTCCATGCACAGGAGGTAGACAAGCATATTAATAACCTATTAGGCTCTACACCAGTACGTTCCACATCCCTTCCTATGGGATATCATTCACTAGTCAATTCTATGAGACTTATTGAAGCGATTATAGATCGTCCATTAACAACCCATAGACCAGGTCAAATTTCCACCCCTCTCACCTCTTATGTTATGTCTGTTCCAAATCCTCCTAGGTATTTTGCATCTGGAGCCCAACCTTCAATTCCTATTTTGTCAGTACCTTTGAATGCTCGGGGGAAACCTTTGGTATGACCTACATTATATGATACCAGAGTTGTACGTCAAGGGAATACCTCTAACATAGAGACATCTATATTTTTTATCCCTCCCACCCACACTAATGTGGTAAATCCCCCATCTAGTTCAGGTTAGCCCTTGGGGGCACAACTTGTTACTATTCATTCTTCTAGTGGTTATGGTTATTAAATACCTGTAGGTAATCATCCATCTAATCCTATAGAAATTACTTATACTAGAATTCCATACCCTAGTAACACTTTTACGCCATGGGGGAAACCCAACTTGTCTTACATGCCAACTATGGGAGGGATACCTATACATATTGCGGGAGGTATAGGAGGACCAACTTATAGAGGTCCTCCCCCTTGGGGATCTCATGGTCCCGGAGGATCTGGAAACTTTCCTCATTATGGTCCTGGGGGTCCTAGTGGTTCTAGGAGACCCAGTGGCTTTCCTCCTTATGGCTCTAGAGGGTTTGGTGGCCCTCCACCTATTGGTTTCGGTGGCTCTGGAGGTTTACCACCTCCTGGAGGCTCCATAGGGTCTGGGGGTCTGCCTCCTAGTGGTCCTGGTGGTCCTAGTGGTCCTGGCGGTCTCGGTGGTCCTGGTGGTCCTAGTGGCTCTAGTAGTCCTCCCCTTAGATGCCTTGGTGGTCCTATCGATCCTAATTCCAGATATCAATCCCCCATGGGTGGATCTTCTAGTGGTTCTTCCTCACAGAAACCTGTTTATCAGTCTACCTATGTCCCTACTAGTAATTATATGCCATATCAATATTACCAGTATGTGCAACCAAATAGACAGTTACCTTTCCTAGCAACTTTGGACATTCCTGATTTGTCCAAGTTGATTAATGATTCCATTCAACACAATCCCTCGTGGCCTCCCATTCTGGTAAAGTTACCATCAGACATTCCTAAATTTGATGGGAAGTAGGGTGAACATCCGCAGAACCATGTTATGACTTTTCATTTGTGGTGTTCCTCGAACTCCCTCATGGATGATTCTGTTTGGTTACGACTCTTTCCGTGAACTTTGACCGGTATGGCCACGAAGTGGTACATTAAACTCCCACAACATTCATTTGTGGATTTTGGATCGTTGGAAACCGTATTTCTTACGCACTTTCAACTCCCTATCCGTTACAAAACGGGCACTGAACTTTTAAATTCTCTATGACAAAACAACTCCACCCACATTTCTGATCATATTCATGAGTGGAGAAGGTAGAGAAGGATTATTAAGGTCCCTATTCCAAATCAGTTGTTAGCTGATTGGTTCACTAAGTCCTTGTTGCCTCCTATTTCCTGAGATGTGGCCATGGGTGGTGCCATTACTGAAGAGCAGGCTATTAGTCAGGCTTAGTACCTAGACTTGGTCTATTCCCAGTACGGGACTCTTTATGACCTGATTCCTCAAGCTCCTTGCCCCAGCACTGACCCTGCAGAAGTACCTGTTGATGGGATTGTTGGTTCAATCTAGTCCCCATCCATAGTGAAACCTACCAAGCAAACCCAAACCGCTACTCCTTCGACTCCCAAGGTTTCTACCGAGGTCAATTCTATTCAAAGTACTCAAACCTCGGGTAATAAAAAGAAAGGTAAAAATCAAAATAAAAAACCTAGAAACCAATAGGAGACCCCACGATCAACCAATAATGACAACGAAAAAGTGAAAAGGAGGGTTAAATATCCTTGTCTGTTATGTGGTGGTGACCATTTTTCAAAGGAGTGTCCTCGTTGGGACGAAATCTCCTAGTTTCTGAAGTATAATCCTGCACCTATAGTACTTACGGATCCCTTTCCCTCTCAACAGCAACTGGTAGACCACATGTCTAACCAAGGTAACTCTAGTTCATCAGAGGAAATTCATATGATGTCCTCAGATACCATCCATCTACAAAATCGAAGCCAGAATTATGATAAACCCGTAGATAAGAAAGAAGATCAATCTTCTTCAAGGAAGGCTCCCTCTACTAGTTCTCCAGAATCCTTGTCTATTGTTCCCTTTTCTATCGAGAAGCCTACTCTTGACATGATGTTGTGCCCACCAAAGAGTACTCTTCGGCAGGCTATCTTTAATCCCAATTCCCGAGTTGCTCAATTCTATAATGTGATTGAAGATCTCGCTTAGGCACCTTGTGCGATGTCTACCCTAGAAGTACTCCAAAGTTTCCCCACACAGCGCAAGAACTTGTTGACAGCATTAGGAGCTGTAGACCCGGATAACACTAACTTGATCCATTTCAACGTTGAGAACTATAAACCTAGATTACTACATAAACTCTCTTTTCAGATCATTACGAAAGTAGTGGGAAATAAATTCTTTCAAATGGTACTAGATGATGGAGCTTCGACCTTGGTGTTATCTCTGACTTGTTGGAAAGATCTTGGCTCTCCCGAGCTTGTTACATCACCTACAACCCTTAAAGCCTTTGATGGATGGGGTTTCCAACCCCATGGTCTCATATCAGCCCTCGCAGTCGAGTTGGGGGGAAAAACCATTTCCATCCAAGTAGAAGTGCTGGATTCCCCTTTGGATTATAACCTCCTCTTAGGAAGGAATTGGTTCTATGCGATGACTGATGTTGCTTGAATAGTATTTCGAACGGTCCAATTCCCACATCTTGGGAGAATTGTTACCATTGACCAGCTTGATTTCTATACACCGAATGTTACTAATTCCATGGCTAATAACATCCCCATGTTAGGTTAGTCCCCTCCTCCTTACCAGTCGATTGGGGTAGGTATGGTGAAGGATTCGTCCCTTATGGGGATTTTTCCCTCTACTCCTCCTAGCACGGATACTGCAATAGTACATATGATCGCCTCATTTGATTTTGAGCCCAAGGGCAAAAATGTTGTTGAGTGCACCTCATTGAGCCCGCATGAAGCTATGTATGACACCATTCAAACTTGTTTCGATGATCACAATGATGATATTCATTTAGTGGATTCAGATCCTTACCATTTACCATACTGGTTAGAACATTCTCTTCCGATTCTAGATTATCTCTCCAAGACTTTTCCTTTCGACGAGTCCATTATAGAGATCATGAATACAGATGAGCCCATTTGGGAGGATCACCATGATAGATCCATGTTCCTCCCCAATAATAGTTCGGGCAGCCATGATTTTGCATCCTTATTTCCTACTGATATTGTCAACGTTCTGCAAAGTCTTATATTGTTGCAAGACATAGATTCTGAAGGAAACCTTTGCAAAATTAGTCAGACAAACCCAATTGACATATCAGCCAATCCTGATGTTATTGAGCACGTTCATGTTGGGCAGAACTACTCCATAGATGAATCTGAAGCATATATGGCACTTTTTAAGGAATTATGTGATATTTTTGCCTGGTCCTATGAAGAGATGTCGGGGATTGACCCTTCCATTGTGGTCCACGAGATTAAAACTTATCCCACGGCTAAACCTGTCAGGAAAAAACTTAGGCAAGTCCATCCTAGGAAGGCCACAGCTATTAAAGCTGAGATTGAGAAACTTCTGAAAGTTGGTTTTATTTATCCTGTACCTCTGACGGAATGGGTATCGAACATTGTCTCTGTCAATAAAAAGCAGGGCACCATTAGAGTCTGCATCGACTTTAGGGGTTCAAATAAAGCTTGTCCCAAGGACAAATTTCCTACCCCGCATATCGATCAGATTATCGACAACTGTGCTGGAAGTGTCATCTTTTCATTCATGGATGGATTCTCCGGCTACAATCAAATTGAGATATTTCCCTTCGATCAGCATAAGACATCATTCTTTTTCCCATGGGGAACCTTTGCATATAAGAACTTACCTTTTGGCTTGAAAAATGCTAGAGCCACATTCAAATGTGCAATGTCCTATGCGTTTCACGACATTAAACATATTGTTGAACCGTACCTTGATGGCCTCCCTGCTCATTCTCAGTGATAGGAGGACCATCCTGGTCATCTTAGAGACATATTCCTGAGATGCCGTCATTATAATATACAGCTCAATCCACATAAATGTGTTTTTTATGTTGAGACAGGATGTCTGCTTGGCTTTGTGGTATCCAAAGATGGCATCCGAATCAATCCTTTAAATATTGCCGCTATCATTAATATACCAACCCCAACCAACATCCTTGAAATCCAAAGTTTGCAAACGAAGGCAAACTTTCTCCGTCGTTTCATGTGCAATTTCCCTGAGAAAACACACGGTTATATGTGTCTCATCAAGAAGAATACTCCATTCTTCTGGGATGACCAAGCCCAACGCGCCTTTGATAATATTAAGCATGCTCTGAATCATTCACCCATGATACACCCCCTAGATTATTCAAAGTACTTTCTCTTGTATATTGCAGCCTCCAATACTACCATATCCATGGTTTTAGTGCAGAACAATCTCCACAGTCAGAAGCATGTGATTTACTATGCCAATAAGAATCTTATTGATTCTAAAACCCATTATTCACATGTGGAGAAGCTAGCTTTGGCCATGATCATTGCTGTGCAAAAATTTCGTCATGACATTCTGCTTCGCACTACCACTGTATTGGCAGACCAGAACCTGATGTACTACATTTTGACTCGTCAAGTACTCGGGGGCAAGTACTCCCATTGGATCGTCATCCTTCAGGAGTTCGATCTCAAGTTTTCCAAGGCTACCTTAAAGAAATCCTTGGTTTTTTCCGAGCTTATGTGTGACCTTCCCTATGCTACCATGGAATCTGAGCCCAACGATTCATTTCTAGATGAATTCCTATTCCGAATTAGCACTACTGATCCTTGGTATGGAGATTTGCTGATTTATCTCCAGACCTAGCGTTTCTAGCTGCATCTATCTCACGATGATTGTCGATGCATCTGTCACCACGCAAAATACTATCTTATCTTAAATGATACCTTGTATAGAGAAGGTATTGATTCCATTCTCCGACGATGCCTCACTCATGAGGAGGCTGAACACGTGTTGAATGATTGCCACTCTGGAGCATGTGGCGGTCATCTATCTGGGATGGCTATAGCCTAGAAAATCCTTTATGTTGGCTATTTCTAGCCTTTTGTCTTCAAACACTGTCATGAGGTTGTTAAGAAATTCCCACCTTGCCAACATTTTTATCCCAAAAAGTGCACCCATCCTGCTCTGCTTCACCCCGTCATTGCCATTGGCCCTTTTACCAAATGGGGGATTGACTTCATGCATTGTAATCCTACCTCAGCCAAGGGGGCATGGTTACATCATTGTTGTTATCTTCCTAAATGGAACTTCTCCGTCTGAGTATTGAAATTCCCTATGTTGGCAAACAAAAGGACCTTTATGGATTGAAGGTTGCCTAAAACACTATAGAAGGGCATATTATGAACTACATTTATCATCCATCCAACTGGTTATTTTTACCTTTGAATATGTCAAGTGATGTACATGTCTTTTCCTATATGCAAATCGCGTACATACGTGCCTTTTATTAAAGCATGTCACGTGTTGTACATGAGTATCGGTAATTGCATTTCGCGTACAGACCTGTACGCGGGCTCCCCTTAGAGCAACTTGCATGTTATACACGGGTTTCTAGTAACAATACCTGTGTACACCTTCCTTTGACATTGAAAATAATAATTTGGGATTATTTGAGATTTGTTAAGCCCTTAACCATAACCATCTTAACTGTCTCAACCTCCTCAACCCTTGAAACTGTCTTATTTCACTAAGTATAAATAAAGGCCTTGGGGAGGGCATTAGTTAAGGATACTTGGAGAGAAAAGTTATGTTGGTGGTGTCTATTCATAAGTCTTTGGAGCAGTGGAACTCAGAATCCTTTGGTTGCAGAGGAGTCCTTGTCTCGGGCATTGGGTTGTAATCTAAACTCATTCACTATTGTTAATAAAGAGAATCCTTCTTCCATATGTGCTTTGAATGTCTTTCATGTATCATGGTTTAATGAATACCTATGATTAAGCACTATGTATATGATTTATCTAACCTGCTTTATATGCATGTATCATCTTGCACTTGGAGGATTTTCTCTTGATAGGTGAAGGAGAAGCATCCCTGAAGGCTTTGGAGGAGAAGTAGAGAGGAAGAGGACAAAGCTAGGATCAACCGTTGTGTATCGGGTGAGTCTATTCTATCCTCTTATTTCCTTTTTTGTAATTTAGAGTCGATTTCCTGCAAGTTTTATGAGTATGTTGGTAACCCCAGACCTTCAGTTATAAGGTGTTTATTCCTGTACAATAGAACTGGAAACTCCGCTGGGGAGCCCAGACTTCTATAGGTCGTTTCTGTCACCCCTGACCAGTATTTGCCTTGAAGTTTGTGTGTGGTATTTTATCCTAGTTCATGCTTTCCATAGTGTTTGAAAGCCTTATGGATTTTTCTTTTTTTTTGAGAAAAATTTTGTACCTGTATGTGGGTTTCTCTCATACACAGTCGCATACAGAGGCATGCATACATGGGTTTCCCTCTTGGATAGTCGCGTACAGTACACGAGTTGACCTTATGCACAATTACGTACAAGCCTGGAAATAGGGATCTTTAGGCTAGGGTTGCTTGTCCTTGTCTTTTTGTAATTCATGTTTGTTAGTTGGATTTCTTTATGAATACTGTGTAGTTAGTCTGAAGACCTTGGTGACCACACTTGGTGCTTTCTTGTAAAGCCCTTGGGTTTTTGTTGTTTGGATTGTCTTCTGTTTGCATTTTGAAGTAGGTTGGCCTGTTTGGTTTATACGTTGAAGTGTCTTTATCTAAATCAGTGATCAGGATTTTGGGCATTGTTTTTCCACTCTATCTTTTGATAGTGGTTGGTTTGTCACTTACCTTTGTGAGTTTACAGTGATTTCCTATCATTGTACACACCCAAGCTAGGGTTCCCGGTCTCCCTTTGTTGGTTGATTCTTGGTTTTATTGACCTATTTACTTCAGTTTGCTTATTTTATACAGTTGATTTGATCCAAGTATACTCAAGTTTAGTGCATTTTAGGTGCATAGTAGAGTTTGAGCATTTTTAAAAAGTGAAAAGAAAAACATTTTCAAGCTTTTGCATTTACTTTTGCATAAGTAGTTTTCATTTCAGTTTTAAAATATAATCTCAAAAACTACAAAAACATAGTCTTAGTTTCTCTTTATTGCTTGCATTTGTTTGTCAATATATATTTACAAAAAGAAAAAGAAGTTTGCTTTAGTAGTGGCAATTTTATTTGAAAAAAAAAATACACCTTTACTTTTTTATTTCTTCTCGAGTAAAAAACACCATAGTTCATCATTCCATTTTCTTCCGAGTAAGAAAAAGCCCTTTAAAACGAACGCAATAATTAAAATTTATTAGTAATTTTTATTTTTAGGGGCCTTTCACCTACTAGCTTAGGCTAGACTTGTGGGATATGAAGTGTAAACTTCCCATAAGTTTTAAAATTAAGACGTAGTGGACCATTCTTTAGGTAAATCCTTGTCTTTATCAATTGTATCTGGGAAGCTCCTCTCAAAAGGGAGTCAAGCACGAGGCCACGTGGAGGAATTGGAATGAAGAGATAACCCTCTGATTCCTTGTCAAAACATAAATCAGGACTTTTACACATCTGGGGATTCTTTCCTAGATAGAGTTTCGGGCTTAGATACCCTGCCCATGTGTACGAGTCAGGTTTGCGACTGTTTCCCCAGACTATTGGTATAGCTAAGGTAGCCTTTAGTCTCTTGACATTTAGGGTTCATAACTAGGTAAACTGGAAGGCTATTTCTGGTTCACCTTGGATGGGCTTGGAAGGTAACCCTTGTTATAAGTGTGGGAGGGATGTGGGTGATTCCTCTGCTTGTGCCTAAGAACCACTTCAAGGACACCAAGTAATTGTTCTTCAGCTTTCTTCGGGAAAGAATATATTTCACCCTTGTTTGATTGTTTGAGGCTTTAGGATTTTTTATAGTGTGTGCTCTGTGGTTTTTCCTATGTTTAGTTTTCCTTAGGGTTTGATTTGTAAAATTCTCAATTGTGGAGGACCAACCTATAAGAAGGTCAAGAAGGTTGTGAAACCTTCCTCCTCTCGTCACATTGGAACCTCCACCTCTACCCCAAAGGTAGAGATTGGACATAGATGGTTCATTTGAACCGGTAAGAGTAAGTGAAGTTCTAGGTGAACCATAACTTATAGCTAACCATTTTGATCTTGATACAGTTCAGATAGAAGACTTGTAGACTGACGAGTTTGCAAGGAATTTTAGCACACCCTTGACTGATTTAAATGATCATGTGATTGTTCAGGTTAGACCTATTGATTCACCTATTTTAGGTGTCCCTATGGGAAGGATTATGTCTTCTGCAAGAGAAAGTTCTTTTGTGTTCACCTCCGTCGTTCTGGTTGAAGGGGTACCACCTCCCTCGGTAAGTGCCTCTAGATCTAGTATACCTTCTACAGCTTTGACTCCATCGAACCGGGTGGTCCAACCACCGGTGCACTCAAATTCCTCTACCTACATGGCACTTCTCTGTCCTAGTGCCGACATTCCCTATGTTGGCACACAAAAGGAAATGTATAGATTGAAGGTTTCCTAAAACACTATAGATGGGCATATTATGAACTACATTTATCATCTATCCAACTGGTTATTTTTACCTTTGAATATGTCAAGTGCTGTACACGCCTTTTCCTATATGCAACTCGCATACATATGCACCTTTTATTAAAGCATGTCGCGTGTTGTACGCGAGTATCGGTAATTGCATCTCACATATAGATCTGTATGCGGGCTCCCTTTAGAGAAACTCGCGTGTTATATGTGGGTTGCCAGTAACAATACTCACGTACACCTTCCTTTGACATTAAAATAATAAATCGTGATTATTTGAGATTTGTTAAGCCCTTAACCATAACCATATTAACTGTCTCAACCTACTCAACCCTTGAAACTGCCTTATTTCACTAAGTATAAATAAAGGCCTTGGGGAGGGCAATAATTAAGGATACCTGGAGAGCAAAGTTATGCTAGCATTAGAGGAAATTTCAACTCAAACTGGGCCTTTTAACTTTTATTCAAATTCCATGTCATCATGTGTTAGCCAATGAAATTGCTTTAAATTTCAAATACCGTATAGGTCTTAAACACTTTTTTCATATAAATTTGGGGATAGGTATCATAAAAAAAACTACTTTTTTTGTTTGTATTTTTGACATATCTCCTCGTGTTTTTACTCAAATTTTGATCGAGAGAGCTCATTGGATGTAGAATTAAATTCCACATCCAACGAGTACCCACTCGGCATACTATTGAAGGACCCCGCTACCCCAAAAACAAGAAATACCTGAAAAAATCGAATGATGACATCATCATTTCATTTTTCAGGTATTTCTTATTTTTGGGGTAGCAGGGTCCATCAAAAGTATGTTGAGTGGGTACTCGTTGGATGTGGAATTTAATTCCACATCGAACGAGCTCTCCCGATCTAAATTTGAGTAAAAACACTGGGAGATATGTCAAAAATACAAACAAAAAAGTAGTTTTTTCTTTTCTTCCTCCAAAATTAATAAATATTATTTTATTATTTTAACTATTATTTTATTAGTTCATTTTAGGAGGCCCATTTTGAGTTGAAATTTCCTCTAATGTGGTGTCTATTCATAATTATTTGGAGCAATGGAACTTAGAATCCTTTGGTTGCAGAGGAGTCCTTGTCTCAGGCGTTGGGTTGTAATCTGAACTCATTCACTATTGTTAATAAAGAGAATCCTTCTTCCATATGTGCTTTGAATGTATTTCATGTATCATGGTTTCATGAATAGTTATGATTAAGCAATCTTTATATGATTTATCTAACCTGTTTTATATACATGTATCATCTTGCACTTGGAGGATTTGCTCTTGACAGGTGAAGGAGAAGCATCCCTGAAGGCTTTGGAGGAGAAGCAGAGCGGAAGAGGACAAAGCTAGGATCAATCGTAGTGTATTGGGTGAGTCTATTCTATCCTCTTATTTCCTTTTCTATACTTTAGAGTTGATTTCCTGCAAGTTTTATGAGTATGTTGGTAACCCCAGACCTTCGGTTATAAGGTGTTTATTCCTGTACAACAATTGTAGCCATGGATTATTTCACAAAATGGGCTGAGGCCATGCCTACATATGCAAAATATGGTAAGACTGCCTCTCTCTTCTTGTTCAATCATATCATATCTAGATTTGGATTTTCGTAGTCCATCGCCACTGATCACAGATCTCATTTTCATAATCAAATGATGGGTGAATTGAGTGCCAAGCTAGGTTTTCGCCATGAAAACTCTACACCGTATTATCCACAAGCTAATGGTCAGGTAGAGGCCATTAACAAGGTTTTGAAAACTATTCTTTGTCAGATGGTTGGAGATCATAAATGCAATTGGCATCTCGTTCTTTTTTCTGCTCTTTGGGCTTATCAGACTTCCGTGAAAACAGCTACTGGTTTCACGCCATTCCAGCTTATCTATGGACTTGAAGATGTCTTGCCGATCCAATGTCAGATTCCATATTTACAAGTTGTCGTCGAAATTCTCCCAGACACTTCCACAGAGGAAGTAAGATTTTTGTACTTAAATAACCTTGATGAGACTCGTAGAGATGTTACCTTGGCTAATGAGGCACATAAGAAATGCGTCAACACGTAGTATGATAAATCCGTCTAGCCTCATGTTTTCAATGAGGGTGACCTAGTTTTGACTTATGACCAGAGATATGACAAGCTAGGTAAGGGTAAGTTCAAGTCCATGTGGTATGGACCTTTCATTATTTCCAAGGTGTTAGAGAAAGGAGCCTATGAGTTGGTTGATTATGATGAAATCCCTTTGGGGCAACCTCACAATGGATTGTACCTGAAAAGGTACTATGCCTAGGTTTTCTTGGATGGTATATTGTATATATGTATATTGATTGACTTTCAGTGTGCTTTCAGTATTTTCAAGATGGTTTTGAGTTTTAGTGTCCGCATCTATTTATACCATGTTTTTTTCATGGATATGGATTTCTAAGGCTTCCCTGATGGTGCTTGCTGCCACACCTTGAATCTAGCCTCAATTGCTTGGGTTCTCTATTCCCCAGCTGAAGATTTGGTCAGTTCAGGAGCGGTTTGCTTAGGTTCCACTACTAATAACATCGTTGAATATGAAGCAGTCATCGGTCTTTTGACTGAATCTGCTTCCTAGGATGTCCATGATCTAGTAGTTTTGATGGACTCTCAACTCGGGGTTTGTCATTTAAACCATGTCTACACCATTAGGAACCCAGTGCTCCTATGCCTCTTGTGGAGGGTACGTTTGTTAGAAAGATCATTTGGAACCATTACCTATAGGCATATCCCTAGGGAACATAATGTAGTTGCTCATTCATTGGCTAATTACATGATAGATTGGCATATTGCCCATTCATGACGTTAAATCAAACATGGTACATTGTAAATAAACATTTAAAGACACATAGAACTCATAGAAAATGCATTTATCCATTTGAGACATATAAACACCGTGTAAAAGTCTATATCTATATATATATATATATATATATATATACGATTTTTTTTTTACAAAAATAGGTCCCGTGACCTCATCTGAAGCACTTAGGATTTCAGGCAAAATCATCATACAAAAAATCCTGAAGCTATCAACTTTTAGTATACATGTCTCATCCACAAATGGTGCTCGTGATAGCACATCACTGCTTAAGCCACCCTATGTAGTAGCCTGCTGAATCAACCTGGTACTCCCACCATAGATCTCTGATATCTAGTCAGGAGGTCATCTATATCAACATCTGGGATGTCCAGAGTCAACCTCTCTAGATTCTCCTCCAGCACCCCGGTGATATCATCACCTTGTGGCATGAAGCGAGCTCCAGCTCACCTATCTAATGGAGATTCTCCTCTATGATTCACTGCTCCAACATCTGCATGAAGACAAATAGGTCTTGTCACTTATCATAAAACATAAAAAAAAAACATAAAAACATTTTCCATTGTTAGGGTTTCTTGCTTCTTACCAATGTCACCCCACTACCCTCCAGGTGGGAGTGGTAGTTCAGGATCACCTGTAAAATATGTGCCTACATAGGCATAGTCCTTGACCATGAGCATCTGATCCGATAGCCATCTGAAGAATGGATCACCAAACTTCACTCTGCCCCTACCCGCTCCTATGTGAGCCATGAACTGGACCCGCCTTAGCATATGGGGATCCCATGTTCTTAGACTCTGGAAAGTCACTTGGGGCCTCATCTGTGGGACCCACTCAAAGAAGAAGCAAGCTAAGATGGAACCAAAGATGAACTACTTTAGCTCTCCCTGTCAACATTTAGTTAGCTGATCATTGAAGATTGGAAGCAATGCTTCTACACAGTTGAACACCATAGGTGCCATAGCCTCTAGGGCATACATCATATGTGCCTTGGAATCTTGATGCACATCCTAGCTCACTGCCACCCTCTACATGGTGAATAGGACAATCCGTAGAGCCCTGTCTATCACTGCCCTGATGGGGATTTTCTTCCCCGATGTACCTATACCTAATACACAGTGTCGATCTATGATCTCTCTAGTGGTAATGTCCCCACCATGGGAACCTGTCAGTGAGATGGGGGCACCCCATCTCGATAGGCCAATAAAGAAGTAGATATCCTCTACCTCCACTATAACTATGTGTGCCCCCACCTCAAAATACTATTGTTCTGGATTCCACATTCTCTGTATGTGTTCCAGTAATCTCTTGTGGGACACCATGCTTGGTATCCAGAAGAAATTTAAGATCCCACAGTATCAGAGTGCAGTAATGCAAATTGCATTCCTTTCAGCAGCAGTATCCTCGTCATCATGTGTTCTCTCCTTCCATATCACCATATTTTGGACACCTAGACCTGCCAAAAACAACAATGATATGCATTAATATCATCTTTGAGTCATTGAAAATGAAACGAATAATGAATTTTCACCATATCATTTGTTTAAATTCTCCACGGTTGGCACTTCTTGTGCCCCATTGGAGATAGGCACTGGCACCACCTGTCCACCATATTTTTGGCGTGGTTCTCGGGTGGTACCGCGTATCCCATAAGGGGTAGCCGCGGTGCCCACATATTGGATTTTAGGGCTTTCCAAATAGGCCCAAAACCCCACCAAATCACAAAATAGAAGCTATGAAATGAAATATAAGGGTCTTAGCTGTTACCTGCAATTGACGAGACTAAAAACGGACGATGGAAACTCCCAGTATCACTTGTGGAAGATCTGGCTAGAAAATGCTCCAAGTGCTCTCTGCTAGAGGTAAATAGTGAAATGTTTGATTTTTTACTATTCACTTGCCTTATATAGACATTTTTTGGGTCTAACTTACTATAGTTTTGATATTACATCATGTTCTGGTCAAAATATATTTGTCATAATCCCTTAATGTTGATTTTGAATGCATTTAACACTTATTTATGAGTTGTGTGTAGGTTGACTTTAGAACGAAGATTTGGAAAGTTTGTTTATGGCTTTTTCGTACTTTCACAAAACGAAAAAGGTCATCGAGTGTTTATTACGACACTTTGTCACACTCGTAAAAATCTAGAATCAAAGTTCCGTGTCTAGTTCAAGTTTCTTTCTAGGCTCGTAAAATACGACATTGTGTAAAGAAGCGTCATGGAGTTCTCTTTTCACTTCTTTTTCAGGCTCCTTAAACATGAAAAAGTCGTCGAGTCAGTTTCTGATTCTTTCCAGGCTCGTAAAACATTACATTTCATAAAGGAACCTCATGTAGTTCTCTTTAAACCCTTTTCAGGCTCCCTAAATACGAAAATATTGTCGAGTGATCTTGTCTTCTTCACGCTCATTAAAGTATTTGAAGAGTCGTCCATCCGACGGTAGGTTATCTCTTTCTCAGTTGGGATAGGACTATTTACGAGAAAGGAACACTCCAACCAATCATGACTGGAAGAGTTCTCTAAGGTATGATTTTATACTTTTTTGGGCCTTAGAGATTAAATCATACGAAAAAGGACCCCCATGGAGTTTTCTTCTGTATTCGTTCGGACTCTCTAAACATGAACGATATTGAGTTTTATTTCAGTGGACTTGTTAAATTAAACATTGAGAGACTTATTTTGGGAATGCACCCCTCCTCTCTCATGTTTGTAAAACATATGAGACTGGACTTGTCTTCTGGCAAGCTATATTTAGTGTTTGTTACCCTCTTTGAACTTGTAAAATGGAAAAGAGGCACTCATCGATCATGATGGGGGAAATGGGAAGGGAATCATTTTGCAAATAATGGCAGTTGTTTGTCATTACCTTTAAACATGGCACTTGTCTACACAATCATGTCAGTCAATTGGATATTCAGCTGATCTCCGTGGCGATCCACTTTCATAAGTCATGTCAATCCTTTGAGTCTTTCAAAAGAATGCATTGTCCACTATCACATCGTGTATCTGTCATGTCTATTCATGATAGGGGTAGATTTTTTTTGTTGTGCCGCCCAATGTTCAAAGGGGATCTGAAGAAGTTTTACCTCTGCAGTCTACACAGTTTTTGTGTCATTATATTTGAGTCAGTCATATGGTTACTACATTCACATCATTCCAGAACTATGTTCCGAGTTTCATGTCATCGATGTGGGACTCATCATGGCCCTCCTTCGACGAGACTATTCCCGTCAACATCAGCTCATCATCCGGGAAATAGTCCTAGAAACAATGTTTAGTATCTTGAGATCTGTATGCCTTAATGATAGATTCTCTCACTCTTGACATAGGTTCACATCATTGAACTTTGATCGATAGAATTGACTGGGTGTTCGACATCAGGACATCTAGTCACACTCAGTAGATTGTACTAGAGTACCTTGGGAATCATTGACATTAATGGTGATCTCCCTCGCACTTGTTAACGATTCACATCATTGGTCGGTAATTAAGTGGTTTCTACCATGTTCGGCTTCATATCATTGTAATCACATGGAGATAATCGTACTTTGTGGATGACGAGATGAAGACCCTGGGCATTTGTTTAAAAGTGCTCATTGATTTTTCCCCAGGTTGTGATGGAGTTTTTTATATCTAGCATGGATCCACATTTGTATGGTCATGGCTATGCTCAAATTTGCATCTGTATGACATAGATCTACATTGTATGTCTGGTAGCTATGTCCAAGTTTGAGTCCTCTATCACATGGATCTACGTTATATTCTAGTATCCATGCTTGTTTATTCCACTCATGGATCTGCCTTGTATTGGTTTGCAGCTATGAGTTTGGTTACTTGTGTCTATGAGTCAACATACTGATGTACGCCAGATGCCTACTTGACTGCATACTCTGATCAAGCCAACATTTTCATCTCCTGGTGATGAGTTGTTCTCAAAGCTCTCGTTTATCATATCACTCTAAGACTCATGCTTTGGGGGGCATCATGTTATACCAAAATATTGTAACCATCATGTCATAAGACATTTGACATACCTACTTGCCATGAATCCCAGCTTCTGGATTGGAAACTAAATGGTTTTTTATCAATCTGTCATACAAATTCCCAGCACCATGCATGCCCTGTTATCCAGGAGCGGTACCCCTGGTCGCACCGGCTTTCATCGGTTGTCCACATGTGGTGCCATCGCTCATTGCCCTTGGTCCATATGTGGTTATTACTAGAACCGCTCTGTCATAGAAGGAGAAGTGCGGTACCCAGGGTAAAAAGGGAAAAAGAGAAGTTTCTCGAGGCTTCTAGATGATAAGCCTCGTGTACTACCTTATCCCTACTGTTTTTGGTTGGATGAGCTCGAGATCCCTCATCCTAGGATCTTAGAGGCCACCTCACCCACTAATTTCTCAACCATCTCTATCCATTAAAGCCTTATAAATATGAGCTCATAGCCATGGTTGAGGGGAGAACATTGAAGGTATTGTTATGCTGTTGGATTGATTCTTGGCCCAAGATCATTTGGAGAGAGCATAGAGAGCTATATTCGGAGCTTTTGGGGACGAAGAGCTGGTTTCATGGAGATGCAGGTAAACACTAAGGGTTGGTTGTAAACTTCTTCATATTTCTAATGCAAGTTGATTTGTATCCCACATATGATTTTGTTGTTTTGATTTCATATATATATGTTGCTAGATTCCTTAGTCACTAGCATAGATTAGTAGATCATATTCTAATTGATTTGATTAGTTTCATGTTGATATTTTTGTAGGTACATAGGTGAACTATCAAAGCCTTGTATTCCAGATATCTACAGTGTTTAGGGAGAGTATTCAACCTCTATCCTCTATTTGTTTCGGGTCTGGACCATTCAGACCAGTGGAACACCTTGCTTTCCGCAGGAGGTGAAATATTCCAGCTAACAAGTATTTAGGTGATAATTTATAATTCTTATTTGTTTTCTTTAGGTAAATATGTTTGTATGGTTGTAGTCTTAAAAAAATGCAATCCCCCACATTAAATCTTCATTCACTGCGGTGTTGGTCTACTTGTTGTTTCATTCAATTTTGTGCTAGATTCGGGTTGTCCTTTAAGATTTGAAGAACTTTTTGTTGATGCTTCATGTGAACTTCCACTGCTTGAACCTTAGAAGAGTCTCTTAGTGAATATGTGATGGATGGTAGATGATATCCATAAATTTCCATAAATGGGGTCATTTTTGTTGATGTATGGAAGGAGGTGTTATACCACCATTCTTCCAAGGGTAACCACTTGAACCATTGTGTTTGTTTATCATCTACAAAACATCGAACATACCCTTCCAATTTTTTTTTTACGATCTTTGTATGTCCATCATATTGAGAATGATAAGATGAGATACCAGCCATTAGAGTACCCAAACAAGAAAATAATTCAGTCGAAAAATTGCTAGTGAAAAAGGGATCCCTGTCACTTACTATAATATTTGGAGTACCATGTAGTTTTTGAACTATCTCTATAAAAGAATTGGCGACCATGCTTTCTTTGAAGGGGTGATATAGTGCACAAAAGTGTGCATATTTAGTAAGTCTATCAACAACCACCATAATGGCACTCTTTCCTTCATAATATGGTAAACATGTGATAAAATCCATTTAGAATTCTGTCCACCTTTGGCTTGGAATTGAAAATGGTTGTAGGAAACCTGGGGTTTAAATTGTTTCCACTTTATTTTTTTGGCAAAAAAAACATTTTGTCATAAATTTTTGAACATCAGTTTTAAGATCATCCCCCAAAAATTATTTCTTAACATTGTGCTATCTTTTTAAGAAATCTGAGTGTTACACCTAAATCCTGTCACCATCATGTGATGAGATCCTTAACTTGTATTTTTTCCCTTAATCCCAAAAATTGGAGTGGAAACTTGCTCTGGATGTTAATTCTACTTGAAAAAACCTAGCACTACGCTTACCCTTTGGCTGATGAGTGGTACCTTCTTTAGCACCTCCTATGTCCTATTATAGAGAAGCGGTGCCTTTGCCTATAGGATTCGTTCTTAAAGCAGTTCTCACCTTAACTTCTCTTTCATAAGGGAACAAAAGCAGTACCCTGGGTAAAATGGGAAAAAGAGAAGTTTCTCGATGCTTCTAGATCATGAGCCTCATGTCCTCCCTGATCCCTATCAATATGGGTTAGTTTGAGCTCAATATCCCCCTTGGTAGGATCTTGGAGCCACCTCACCCACATTCTCTCAACTATCCCTATCCATTGAGGCCTATAAATACAGTATCATGTCCATAGTTGAGGGGGAGAACTGAATAGGTATTGTTATGTTGTTGAATTGACTACCTAGTCCAAATAATTGGAGAGCACAAGAGAGCAAGTTCGATCTTTTGGGGATGAAGTGTTTGTCTTGTGGAGGAGTTTGTCAACAATAAGGAAATGGTTGTAAGCTTCTTCATTCATTCTTAATGCAAAGATGATTTCCATCCCACATATCTGTTGTTCTGATTTCGCATGTATATGTTACTAGATTCATTGGTCACTAGTATGGATGTGTAGATGATTTTCTAGTAGCTTTGATGTGCTTGTTTGTTTAACATGTTTTCAGGTACACATGTTCACATTCAAAGAAATATTCCAAGATTTTACAACATTTAGGGAAGGTCTTCATCCTTTGTCATTCACTCATTTGTTCTAGATCTGAACCATTTAGACCAAGGGAACAACTTTTGTCTGCAAAAGGTGCAATATTCTTGATAACAAATCTAGTGACTCCACTGGGAAACAAAGAAAATTTCAGTTGATCTGATCTTCCTCAGTCCTTGAACCCTTGTCCGAATCCAGGTTCCATCTCCAACTCTCTTTAGTTAGATTTGTCATCTGACTTAGTGAATTTTGGTTTGAAACTTTTAGATCTGTTCAGATATGAACTATTTCGACTTTATATGCTCTTTTTTACTATTAATTCATCAATCTTTACCTTTATTTGATCAATTTTTAACTTGATTTCTCATTCTCCTTGTGTTTTGGATCTATTCAGGGAACTAGACATGTGATGTTGGAAACAAGCGGTGCCACTGCCTAAACTCTATTAGCCATAAGCGGTG
This sequence comes from Pseudotsuga menziesii, assembly GCA_001517045.1. Classification (NCBI taxonomy): domain Eukaryota; kingdom Viridiplantae; phylum Streptophyta; class Pinopsida; order Pinales; family Pinaceae; genus Pseudotsuga; species Pseudotsuga menziesii. The sequence continues at coordinate 39,983 of LPNX010643451.1, forward strand.
CCACCTCCTGAGTCCCTTTATCCAAAAGTAGTGTGTTAAGATTATTAATCCTCCCTTGTCCAAATTTGTTCATATGTCTAAATAGGGAGTCCATCCAGTCTATTTATAGTCATTAGCAACATTGGGTCCACTTGACCTAATTGGGTCACATGTTTCAGTTACTAAAGTATGGGGAACACTAATTGAGGCTTACTACCACTTATTGCGCTTAATTGCATCAGTTTAGGAGCCTCCTAGACCAATCCCTACAATTTAGGAACCACTGGGAGTGCCAAAACCAACCAAGGTCAGTTCAGTTCAATTAATGACTAGTCAAGCCAAGTTAGGAGTCAATTACATTCAGTTATAGTCCTCTACATTTAGTTAGCACTAGGTTTACATGAATGCACTCAGGAGGGGCGCATTTATCACCTACCATAGTCATTTAGCCTTAATCAACACTAAATGTAACACTTGAGTTGTGTTTTAGAGCTCCGATGAACTCTGGTTATGGTTTAGACAAGGTCAGTTAACTATTGAGTCCTCCGATAGTGATTTAGACAAGGTCTTAGTTACCTATAGTCAAGTAGAGTCTATCAATTCGAATTTCCTCATGTGGATTCGACTTTCATGTGGCTAATAAAGCCATTGTACTTCATTGTAATTATTATCTGATTACTTTTTAATTAATGAAAGCATTCACAACTGCAAGCCATTTTTGCATTGTTTCATTCTTCAATTGCTAAGTAAATTGTGTGATCTATTTGTGAGTTGTGTGTTTGTCTACAGATCTATGTTCTCAATTTAATATGGTATCAGAGCCTTGGTGTACAAGACACCTCTCCTCCTCATATCTCTAGCTAGATCATTTTTTTGAGCAAATTTATCCTTCCAGTACTACACCAGAAGTGGAGAATTTACCACTTAATATCCCAAGTTAGAAAACTGTAGAAAAAGCTTTCTTAATCAACTATGTTGGGTGTGAAGGAAATTCCAAAAGTGCAAACTGTCATCCTTACTTTATATGTTTGATTGTGTGACAGGTTATCAACTTTTCTTACAGCATTTGCTACAAGCAGCCCTTTCTTCTCACTGCATTCGCTACAGTAGCTCAGTCCTTCTTACTACATTCAAAATGGCTCATCCAGTGGATCCTCTCACTCCCTTCAATTATCACCAATGGAAGGAAGACATGGTGGTAATGCTCCACACCAAGCAACTCTTCAAACTCATAGAAGAAACAGAGGTAGATCCAGCTTCAGATAAAGACAAAGCTAAGTACATGAACAGGCTTGATGAAGCTCGTGGACACTTACTCTCCTCAATCTCTAGAGATATTCGATTCCACATCCAAGAATTGAAGATTCCCAAGGAGGTTTGGGACAAGATTTCCTCCTTATTTGATAAGAAGAATGAGATGAGGATCCATCAACTAGAAAATTATCTGATCACTCTTAATCCATCCAACTTCGAATCACTAAATGAATTCTTCACAAAGTTCAAGAACCTGATATATCAGTTGAAGCAATGCAAAGTGGAGAAGGATGAAGATCAGCTCATCCTTGCCATTCTCACAAATCTCAATGTAGACTACTCAGTCTTTGTATCCACCTTCCAAATAGTAAGGCTCACTATTCCAAATTGGAAGATGGCCACTCTTAATGCCTTCATCCAATCTCTTATTTCTGAGAATGATAAATTGATCCAAATGGGGATCATTCAATCTTCCAAAGATCTAGCTCTTGTTGCAATAGGAGATAAGGTAGCGAATGAAAAAGGGAAGCAAAAGGATGAGTCTCCTGTGAAGAAAGAGCAGTCAAAAGAACCTTCAGGTTCAAAGAGAAGCAACAAGAATGGAAAAGGCAAGGTCCTCTGCTTTTACTGTGGAAGGGGCTTTCATTCAGAAAGCTCTTATATGAGAAGACAAATTGATGAAATGGATCTTATTTTGAAGAAACATAACATTTATGTATTTGTTAGCACAAGGAAGGATGACTCTAAATATGAAGAAGATGAAGAATACCAAAGGAAAGGCCATGCACTGAAGGCTTGTTGCACATCAGCACATGTATTCGTCATTGATTCTGGAGATTCCAACCATATGGTTGCATCCAGAGAATCATTCTCTTCTTTTAAATACTTTGATGGTCCTAGTATTTAGATGGGTAATAACAGTAAAGTCAAAACAAATGGGAAGGGATGTATCAAGCTTGAACATGGAAGGTTCAAAGATGTGCTATTTGTTCCCTCCCTAGCTTCAAACCTGTTATTTGTCTATCAGATGAACCATATTGGATCTCCAAAGCGAGTGATATTTGGTCCTGAATTAGTGGTGATCATAGATATCTCTACTGGGAGCATCATAGCAAAAGGTACAACAAATCATGCTTCAAAAGCATATGAGTTCTCACATTTCATGCCTCCTTCAGAACCAGTGCACTCTCAGCAGCCACTTGCAAGGGAAGGTAAAATCATTGCATATACTTCTTTTAGAGCTTCTACTAGTATTGAAGATCCATCTTTATCAGTTTATGATATTGAGATTCAGGGTGACTCAGATCTATATTCAGCCCCTACTTCCAAACTAGAAGCTAGGAAGATGACTGGAAACTCACCTGACACTTAGAAAGGAAATACCCTTGCACTATGCCATGCAATATTACCTCCTTCGGAGAGATGCAATAAACTCCCTGTAAGATGCTATATAGGAAGGGCTCAGTATCACTACATTCAAAAGAATGGATATGATCATACACCTCTTCATTCAGCAAGAGACAAAGGTTACATTCCTCCTTCCTTCCATCATCATTTTTGGAGAAGAAGGAGAAGTCTACATGCTAGGCCCTATAATACCTGTGCACGGCACACCATGCATGTTACTTCACTACCTCACAGGGATGAAGATTGCAGCAACATATTTTCAAGTTTTTCAAACTTGAGACCCGATTCTACTTGCTTATATAGAGGGGGGTATTTTTTCCCATGTGGTTTTTTCCCCAGCTCCTTGTATTAAGAAGTCACTTTATTTTACTTGATGTAATGGGTGACCTATGGTATTAGTTACAAGGGCCCACAAATTGTCCAAGTTAGCATTCAGCGGGGGTGTTAGGATTATTAATCCTCCATTGTCCAAATTTGTTCATATGTCTAAATCAGGAGTCATCCAGTCTATTTATAGTCATTAGCACCATTGGGTCCACTTGGCCTAATTGGGGCACATGTTTTAGTTACTAAAGTGTGGGGAACACTAATTGAGGCTTAATGCCACTAATTGCACTTAATTGGATCATTTTAGGATCCTCCTAGACCAATCCCTACAATATAGGAGCCACTGGCAGTGCCGAAACCAACCAACGTCTGTTCAGTTCAGTTAATGACTAGTCAAGCTAAGTTAGGAATCAGTTACATTTAGTTCTAGTCCTCTACATTCAGTTAACACTAGGTTTACATGAATGCACTTAGGATGGGCACATTTCTCACCTACCATAGTCAGTTAGCCTTAGTAAACACTAAATGTAACACTTGAGTTGTGTTTTAGAGATCCGATGAACTCCGGTTATGGTTTAGACAAGGTCAGTTAACTATTGATTCCTTCGATAGTGATTTAGACAAGGTCTTAGTTGCCGATAGTCAAGTAGAGTCTATCAATTTGAATTTCCTCATGTGGATTCAAATTTCATATGTCTATTAAATCCATTGTACTTCATTGTAATTATTATCTAATTACTTTTTGATTAATGAAAGCATTCACAGCTGCAAGCCATTTTTGCACAGTTTCATTCTTCAATTGCTGAGTAAATTGTGTGATCTATTTGTAAGTTGTGTGGTTGTCTATAGATATATGTGCTCAATTTAATATGGCGCTTGTCCAAAACCGCTCTGTCAAGACCCCTCTAGTACGGTGCCAGGTAGGCCTTATTCCAAAACTAGTTTTTTGTGATTTTTTGCAAAAAGTTGGATTTTCTCACTTTCATCCCTGCAATGTCAGGCGTGTGTGTTAGAATCTGTATGCTCATGGTTGAAAATTTTATGGTAAAATTGGTTTGATTGAAGAATTCAAAAGCAAGATTAGGCTTTTTTATTATTCATTTGCTTTCATGCTTCTTGGTTGTGATTTTGAAAGAAATTTTTTGAAAGCTTAGGTTTCAGTTAGATCTCTTTTCATTTCCTTTATAATGAATGAAAGAAAAACCACTTGATTAGCATCTTGATTTCATTTTTTCCATAGAGACTTATTTTTTGCTTTTAAAAAGAAAATGTTTTGATTGAGATTAGGTCATTATCATTACTGAGCATAGGACACTGGATATCTGATTAGCCTCACAAGCTTTTAGGTTCTCTTTGTTCTTTTGTCTCTCTTGCATTAGTACTATCTCATTAAAAGAAAGAATAGTGTAGTTTCAAGTTAGATCTATCTATGTTTTGAGAAAAAATCGAAAAAATAGAGTGCATATGCATGTAGAGTGCTTGTTGTTTTTCTTTTAGGAAAAGAGACTCTTACCCCTTTGATTGCTTTGAAAAAGAAAAATGAGTTTGGAATGTGTTGTTTGTATTTGATTTTGATTTGTTCAAAGTAGTTGTTTGGGAATTTTTGGTTTTCAAAACGAAAAGAAAATACTCTCTTTCCCTCCCGTAGGTAGGCATATCATGAACAGTAAAGTGAAATATTTGCATCTACATTCTGCATGGTTTTACTTTTTCTATCAAAATTCCATGCATTCACCTAACCGTCCACTTTAAAATTAACGGTAGTTATAGGATAAAATTTACATAGCAATTTGAGTGATAGGTAGACGTGTTCGGGTGTCGTTAATCATAGGAGTTGTCATTACTCATCTGCATTACATCCTGGGAATCGCGTGGTTATTCCATGTATCGTTGGTATATCGAATGGCCTTTCACGCACCCTTGAGGTATATAGAAAGGTAGTTCACATACTCGATTGTATATAGGAATGCCCCTTGTAAACAGTTATGCATTAGACAACACTACTACCGATTTGAGCTCCCACGCACCTTGGGTATATCGGGAGACCCCACTAGGATACCTTATCTATCTAATAAAATCCCTTTGGCCGTCTTGCTCTGGGTATCAACAACTGAAAATATGGCCGAGAAAATGCTTCAAAGGATCTCCACTATGGGTAAATGGTAAAATGTTTTGATTTTTTACTATTTACATAATTTTTATATACATTTTAGGGTTTGAAATGCTATAGTTTTGTTTTAAAATCATTTATTACTCAAAATATATCAGTCATAATCCTTTATTGTCATTTATTGGAGAATTTTACACTTGTTTTTCAAGGTGTTGCAGGATAGAAGAGCGGTAGCAGTAAAATTTATGGGAGTTTGTTTTTGACTTTTTTGTACTACCATAAAATGGAAAAGTATTTTGAGTGTTTATTGCGACACTTTGGTCATGCTCTCCAAATATAGCATCAAAGGTCTGAGTCCTTTTCTGATTCTTTTCATACTCGTAAAATCTCTCATCGTGAAAAGAGACCTAGTGGAGTCTTCTTTAAACTCTTTTCGGGCTCCTTAAATATGAAAAGATTGTTGAGTGATCTTGTCTTCTTCATGCTTGTTAAAGCACTTGAAAATTTGTTCATATGATGGTAGGTTATCACTTTTTTAGTTCAGGTGAACTATTTTACGAAAAATGACCCTATTGAGTCTTCTTTCATGGTCGTTCAGACTCTCTAAACATGAATGATACCGAGTTATCTTTCATTGGATTCGTTAAATCAAAAATTTAGAGACCATATTTCGAGAACAAACCTCTCCTCTCTCAGGTTCATAAAACATATGAGTTTGGAATTGTCTTCAGGTGATCTATAACGAGTGTTTGTTACCCTCTTTGAACTTGTAAAACCAAAAAGAGGCACTCATCAACCATGATGGGGAAAATGGGAAGGGAATCATTTTGCAAATAAATGGCAGTAGTTTGTCGTTACCTTTGAACATGGCACTTTTATACATATCATTTTAGTCAATTGGGTATTCATCTTATTTCCGTGACGATCCACTTTCATGAGTCATGTCACTCCTTTGAGTCTTTCAAAATATTGCATTGTCCACTGTCACATTGTGTGATTGTTTGGTTTATTCATTCTTCCAAGTATTTTTTCGTGTCACCTGATGTTCAAAGCGAAGTTGAAGAAGTTTTACCTCTGTAGTCAAAACAGTCTTCGTGTCAGTACTTTTGAGTTAGTCTTATCGTTACCTTATTCACATCATTCTAGAACTTTGTTCTGAGTTTCATGTCGGCAATGTGGGACTCATCATGGCCCTCCTTCGATGAGACTATTCCCTTTGACATCAGCTCATCATCCAGGAAATAGTCTTAGAAACAAAACTTAGTGCCTTGAGATTTGTATGCCTCAATGTAGATACTCTCACTCTTGACATAGGTTCACATCATTGACCTTTGATTGATAGAATCGATTGGGTGTTTAACAACAAGACATCTATTCATGCTCAATAGATTGTACTAGGGTGCCTTGGGAATCATTGATATCAATGGTGATCCCCCTCTCACTTGTTAACGGTTCACATCATTGCCCGGTAATCAAGTGGTTTCTACCATGTTTGAATTCAGAACATTGTAATCACATGGATAGAGTCGTACTTTGTGGAAAACAAGACTAAGACCGTAGGTACTTGTTTAGCAGTCATTGCTCTCCCCAGGTTACGATGGAGTTATTTATATCTAGCATGTATCCACATTTGTATGTTTGTGGCTATGCTAAAATTTGCATTTGTATGACATAGATCTACATTGTATGTCCAGTAGCTATGTCCAAGTTTGAGTCCTCTATCGCATGGATCTATGCTGTACTCTAGTAGCCATGCTTGTTTATTCCTCTCATGGATCTTCCTTGTATTGGTTTGTAGCCATGAGTTGGTTACATTTGTCTTTGATTCAAAAGTATTTATGTACTACAGATTCCTACTCGATGACATTCTACGACCGAGCTGACATTCTCACCTCAAAGTGACAACTTGTTCTCTCAAAGCTCTCACTTATCGTATCCCTCGAAGACTCATGCTTTGGGGGGCATTCTATTATACCTAAATCATGTCACCATCATGTGATGAGATCCTTAACCCCTATGTTTTCCCTTAATCCAAAAACTTGGAGTGGAAACTTGCTTTGGATGTTAATTCTACTTGAAAAAACCTAGCACTGTGCTTACCCTTTGGCTGATGAGTGGTACCTTCTTCAGTACCGCCTGTGTCATGTTATAGAGAAGCAGTGCCACCACATATAGGCTTTGTTCTTAAAGTGGTTCTTACCTAAACCGCTCTATCATAAGGGAACAAAATCAGCACCCTAGGTAAAATGGGAAAAAGAGAAGTTTCTTGAGGATTCTAGCTCATGAGCCTCGTGTCCTCCCTTATCCCTATCAATATGGGTTACTTTGAGCTTGAGATCCCCGTTGGTAGGATCTTGGAGCCACCTCACCCACAATTATCTCAACTATCCCTATCCATTGAGCCATATAAATACAGGCTCATATCCATAGTTGAGGGGGAGAACTGAATAGGTATTTTTATGCTATTGAATTCACTACCTAGTCAAAATCATTGGAGAGCACAAGAGAGCAAGTTGGAGATTTTGGGGATGAAGTGCTTTTCTTGTGGAGGATTTTGTCAACACTAAAGAAATGGTTGTAATATTCTTCATTCATTCTTAATGCGAAGCTGATTTCCATCCCACATATATATTGTTTTGATTTCACATGTATATGTTAATAGATTCCTTAGTCACTAGTATGGATGTGTAGATGATTTTCTGGTAGCGTTGATGTGCTTGTTTGTTTGAATTGTTTGTAGGTACATAGGTTTGCATTCAAAGCAGTATTCCAGGTGTTTACTACATTCAGGGAAGGTATTCATCCTTTGTCGTTCACTCATTTGTTCTGGATCTGAACCATTCAGACCAGAGGAACAACTTATGTCTGCAGAAGGTGAAATATTCCTAATAACACTGAGTGCCTTCCTATCTATGAGGAGTGGAAATAAAAAAGTACATTTTTCTTGAGCTAGGAACTCTTACCAATATATTACTGATCCTTAAATTCAAATATATTCAAATGAAAACTGGCATACCTTTTTCAAACCTTGGTTAGAATATTGTTTTATGGTCGACTTATAACTGAGGTAAAATTTGAATTTTGACTCCTCTAGGTCTGAAACTTTGGCCTATGGTACCCTGATATGCATATCTCCAATGTTGTAGGTACGACCTAATTTGGATGTGCAAAATTTGTTTTATTGCAAATATACCAAAGCTTCTTATTGACTCAATTGGCATCATCATGAGCACACCATGAGATCATCATGAGCACACCCACACCCTCCTTTAATCAGGGATGCCAACTAAGCCTTCTCTTTCAATCAGGGATGCCAACTAGGTTTCCTCCTTCAATCAGGAAGAAATTCTAGGGTAATCTGAGTGTCATAAGTGCACCAAATAGTTAAATGAATGTTGTTTCACCTAACAGTCAGTTAAGTTGAGTTGTAAAGGCACCTACCTCATGTCATTGTTTCTTTTGGACTGATTTAGGTGAACTGGAGTGAGTTAATGCACCTCCAACAACTTCTGATGACCAGTATCAGTTCAGTTCACTTCATCGAAGCTGACTGGAGTTAATGATGCACTACCACATATTGACTCTGATTTAGTTAGGACTCATTTAGAGTCAATCATGGCTATATTAGTGGTTAACTGGTGTGTTTAGTGTTGCTAACAGATAGTTAAGCTACACCCATACATGTAATTCAAATGACCTCTAGTGAATTAAAATTGTCTTGGCATTCATGCAGTTTGCATGACATTGTATTATTGATTATTCATTCCATTTTGATAATATACAACTGCAACCTCCTATTGTAGTACTATTTTGTCATTTCATGCCTAAATTATCGTGAATCTCTTGAAAGTTTGTTCTTTGTCTCAAGATTGTTGTGACATAATTTAATATGGTATCAGATCCACATCGGGATGAAGCTCTTTCTTCAAAAAACATGGTTTTTTATGGATCTAGAATGCTAATTTGAGTAAAAAGCTCAAAAATTCCAGCACTACACCAGAAGCCAAAGGTTTACCACAAAATTTCTGAGAAAAGAAATTGTTTATCAAGCTTGCTTGATCAATTAAGTTGGGTGTGATGAAACCCTGAAATGTGTAGGTTGTTCAACCTTATGGTGTCCTTTTTTGTTGATTGTAGGTTTTTATAGGTCCTTCACTGCATTCACTACCTCATCTCCATTGTTCTACTCTGGATGCTCTTACTTTTTTCAATTACCACCAATAGAAGGAGGAAATGAATATTTAGCTTTGTACAAAAGGAGTCTATTGGGTCACAATGAACACAGAAACAGATCCTAATGTCATTACTGAGAAGATAAAGTACTGGAATAAGCTAGATGAGGCTTATGGTTTCTTATGTCTGTCTATTTTCAGAAATCTTATTTTCCATATCACAAAATTGAATACTCTAAAGGATATTTGAGATAAGCTTGCTTCCTTGTTTGATAATAAATATGATCTATGGATCTATCAACTTTAAAATGAGCTTATTTCCCTAAATCTAGGAAACTAGAAAACTATGAATGACTTTTTCACAAAATTCAAGCAATTGGTGCTCCATTTGAAGCAGTGCAAGGTTGAGAAGGATGATTATCAGGTCATACTAAATATCCTCTCAAAACATGGTTTGGATTATTCAGTTTTTGTTTCTACATTCCATACTGGGAAACTAACAATCCCAAATTGGAAAATTCCTTCTTTCAATGCCTTCATTGAGCCCCTCACAAACGAGCATGACAAGCTTGTGTAGATGGGGATCGTCATATCCTGAAAAGATCAAGATCTATTTTCTTCGAGGCCCAAAGATCCGAAGGGTAAAGGAAAGAAAAAGAATCCAAAGGATAAATTTGATGCTCCAATGAATAAAGGAAAGAACTAGTAGTAAGAAGAGTCTTTTGGCTCAAAGAAACACAAGAACAAAGGAAACCAAGTCAAAGAGAAAGTCAAGTGTTCCTATTGCAGGAAGGGATACCACCCTGAACATGCCTGCATGAAGAAGAATCTTGATGAGATGACTCTTCTCCTTGAGAGAAACAATATCAATATTTCAGAGAGTGTTCGAAAGAGAGATAATAAAGATCGGGATACCGAGCAAGAAAGAGGACATGCTCTCATGAAAAGCACCTCAAAGTCCATAGATCTCATCATAGACTTTGGAGCTTCAAATCGCATGATGGAAAGAATAGAATCATTTAAATCTATAGACACCAATAATATCATTCCTATTTACATGGGATATGATTCACAAATCATTTTGAAAGGAAAAGGTACCATAAAACTTGAAAATGGTAGTTTTTTTAATGTTTTGGATGTACCCTCCTTGGCCTCCAATATGTTGAGTGTTTATCAAAAGACACACACTGGAGTTCCCAAGAGAGTAACTTTTAGTGCGAATGATGTTGAAATCACTGATATTTCATCTAGGAAACTTGTTGCAATAGGCATATAAAACCATCATGCTAAGTCCTATGAGTTTTCCTAGTTTGTTGCGGATGCAAAGCCCACCACTCTTTTGAATCACGAGAATGAGGTCATCATACTATAGCATGAGATATTTGGTCACTTTAACTTCAAATAATTGTAGAAAATTAAAAAAAAAATCATGTTTGAAGGCCTGCCATCCATCAAAACTTCCAGCGAAATTTGCAAAGGTTATACTTTCGGCGAATACCCTGAGCACAAGTTTGATCAGGGAAAGGAAAGATGTGAAAAAATTATTTTTGGGTTGATTCATTATGATATCAGCGGACCCATTCTTACTAAATACATGAGTGGTTCATGGTATGTACTTACTTTAACTGATGATTTCTCTAGATACACTTCGGTTTTCTTTCTGAGGAAAAAATATGAAGTTTTGGAAAGATTCATCGAGTTCAAAGCATTGGTGGAGAATTCCTTTGGGAGAAAGATAAATCTATGAGATCTCATAATGGAAGGGAGTATTTCAAGACTAAATTGTAAAAATATGTGGTGATAGTAGGATCCAAATCCATCACTCCATTCCCTACACACCACAACAAAATGGTGTTACAGAAAGGAAAATCCAGGCCCTCAAAGAGATGACTATCTGCATGCTAGAATCCAAAGGTTTAGCTACTAATGTTGGAGTATTGGTCAATACTAAGAGGGGGGTGAGTAAATATTGTTAATATTTTAACTTTTAACCACTTATTTGAAACTTCAACCAAAACATAGAATCAATAATATACACAAAACATGTAACAACAATAATACATAGAACACAATTTTAATGTGTAATCCCAATAGTGTAAACCACCAACTTGTTCTATACTACAAAATTGTATTTGTAAGAGTTATTTGCAAGCAATGAATTTCCATAGAAAAAAATTCCCAACTTTATCAGCCACCACTAAAGGATGCACCCACACCCTGGTTTAATATTGCACCTACAGACAAGGATACACCAATACCTTGATTTTCCAGCCACTATTGGAAGGAGGCTAGGACCCCTTTGCAGGAATGTAGCCTTCCCTAGCACCACCCTTCCACCCTAATATTTTATATTTATTTCTCCGTCCATTCTTTGTCTGCTCCACTGGTATTTGTCTTATTCTATGGATACATCAATCTCAATGACATCGACCTTCAATCTGGATAACTGTGACACTTTCTTCATCTCGAAATTATTCTTCTAAATACCTTTAACATCATGTATCTCTGCTTTAAAATCGCATCTCTTCATTCTGGAAATTTGTGTCTTTTCACAATCACACCCTTTCACTATGAGAATCATACCTTTTCATCAAACGCATTCTTTCACAAAATATTACTTCTCTGCTCAAATAATCTTGTAGCATGTTAATCCTTTTTTGTTTCAAGTAATCCTATGAATTACTTCTTTGTTTATTTAATACTTCTCTATTTAAGTAATCCTGTAAATTACTTCGTTGTTTAACTAATCCTGTAGCTTATTTTCTTTGGTAAGAATTCATTCATATTCTTAAGAGATAGAGACATAGTGTATTTTCTTTCCAATGAAACTGGTGTTCCCTGTATCTTTTTTGGCATCTCCAAATCCATGGCCTTGGCTAAAAATATCACCACGATTTTCTCCATCGTTGATATTTCTCACCCAATTGATCCAATGGTTCACGATTAATTTCGATACACAACTTGTGTGCTAGTTACAATGAAGGCCCAGACCCAAAATTCTTATAGGGAAGTCCTAAAACGTTTTCCTCATCCGCCAGGATGGGCTGGGATTATGGTGAAGGACCCATACCCGAAATTTCTATAGGGAGGATCTCAAACACCCTCAATATTTTCCATGTCCACTAATATGGGTTAATCATGTTCATCCATGGAATACAATATGGTTCGTCGATCCCTTTGGTGATACGTTGTTATATCTTCCATCTATCGACCATACATAATGCCACCTATTAAACATCTCAATGATTCTGCACTATTGATCTTTGTTCGTCTCACCATTTTCCTCCATGGCAGATCGACCACCATATCATTGTCCATGCCGGTGACCAATCTAGGATCCCATCCACCATTGTTCTTGAAACGTAGGAATCTTTCCACCGTAGCGTCTCAGACTTAGATAAACATCCAATGACAAACATCCATCGTAGCGTATCGGACTTGAACAATTATCCGTCATAGCAACTTAGATTTTAACAAATCGCCCGTTGATCTTGTGATCGTTTCCGAATCGGTGATCTTGTGATCATCTTTTAATTTTGACCGTTGATATTCATCTATATGAATTTTTTTTCATCTTATCACATCCCTCGTAGAGGCTCGTATTTGAACATCCATCCATTGTAGCGGCTTGGATTTGAACACCTATCTACCGTAGTAGCTCAAATGCTAAAACTTGTTCGTCATAGTGGCTCCACCTTCCATTTCCTTTCGTTGCTTCATTGGATCTATCTTTATTTTCCTTATGCTGCATCATCAGCTCTATCTTCATTTTTTATCCACCATTGTAGACAGAATTGATCAACTATCCTTCGTAGCAACTCAGAGGATGAAACCCATCTGAAACTAGTTTTTCTTCAACTTGGCATATCTTCTTTTTACACATGTGGACACCAAGAGGAAAATTGACTCCATGGTTGGATAGCTACTTCAACATAGAAAATACCCATGCCTTATTTTGAACTTTTTGATACACATCCATTATCTATAGATCATTTCAAAATAGGCTTCCAAACTGTTTAACTTAACACTTAGAAAAAATTGTCTTTAACTTGCAAAAAGAATTTTTCTTCTACTTTGGCATATTGATTTCTCCCTCATGCTATCAGCATAAGGAAACCTACAAGAATGGATAGATAGATATTTCAGAAATGAACAAGAACTTATCACAAGATAAATATTTTTGCACACCCACAACCTCTGGCAGGCATTTGAAAATGGTCTTTCCAACTATTTTTCAACACTTAGATATTTTCAGGATTTTCTCCAAATTTTATCCTGAAACTCTGTTTTGGCATGTCTATATCTTTTTCCTCGAGCTTATTTTAAGAGATCCAATACCATGGATAGATGCACCACTAAACATACTATAGGATTACCATCACAGGCTAACATTTTCATTCTCCTACAAATTGTGGTAGGAATTTCAATAAGGAAGTTTTTACTAAATTTCCTATAGTTAGTCATTTTCCAGTTTTTCTCATAATTGTCATATCTTACTAGAATGATGTCAAATTGAAACCATGAATTATTGATAGAATTAGGACACCATAATGAGTATTTCAAGCCTCATGACACATGCCACATCATCACATATTCCATTTCATCTCTTCCTTTGAATACTTTTGAATGTTATTGAGTTTTCCTTGCCATCATGTCTTGGTTAGTCCTTTATCATCACTTAACTCTTCTTTGTTGATGTAATTGTAAATTCAGAATGTATTCACTTGTATTTATTATGTATTATACCTCGATATTTATTCCAGGATGTGTCTGTAATGTAATTGAGTCATGTCAAGTCAATGTGGTTAATCCTTTTATTGTTCAAGGGTTAAATTCCCTCTTGGGACGCGTACCCTAAGGATTATTAGTTTTGGGTAACTCTGTGGTTGTGTGTAAGCGGATTTATGGGTCAAAATAGTCTTAGGGGTGTCGGGGTAAGTCAGAACCCCTTTTTGTAATAAACCCATGGTTTAAATCCAGGGTTTAGGGTTTTGGGTGCCCATGGTTTGAAGCCATGGTTTTGTAATAGCGCGATGTATAAATAGGCATTTTTGTAAATAAGAAAAGTTAGGATTTTTGATGTAAAGAAAAGAAAGGTGAAGCTAAGGTTGATTATGTAAGGAAAGGTTAAGTCCCAGCTGTGTGCGTGGACAACCTCTATAGCCGTGTGCGTAGAGGGTTTTGTAAGAAGATTAAGGAAAGATCTGCAGCTGTGTGCGCAGAGGCCTGCTGCTGTGTGCGCGGTTGTTAAGGACTAAAGGGATCTGCAGCTAAGTGCACAGATCAAACTATGGTTTTGTAGCAAGTTGAATAAAACATAGTTTGTGGACGTAACCCCTACACTGGGGGTGAACCACGTTACATCTGGTGTTGTGGTTTCTTGTGTTGTTTCTATTTCTGTTGTCTTTTATGCATTAATAACTGTATAGATTTGATAACTTAGATCACTGCTAATAACAAGCTTCGCTGTGAATTCCCTGTAGTGGGTTAAGCAAGTCACGGTTGTTTATCTATCTACGAAGTTGTATATAAGTGAATGACAAGCTGTGTAACTGTTGATTAATAAGTTTATTAAAGGCTAAGGTACAGTAATATCCCTCTCTGCTTGCAGAAACCTGATTCTGCGGCACCCCATAGCTGTTTCGGGTGAGA
>LPNX010643474.1:4971-16178 GCA_001517045.1 Pseudotsuga menziesii
ACTATAATTGACAAGTGAATGATTGAGGTATCTTCCTTGCTTTGAACTAGTTTTAATTAGCTTGAACTAGGTCCTCTTGAAGTGTGTCTTCCTCCTTTATCAACATATGATCCAAGTTGAATGATGCCATATTCTCATATAAATAATTGGAGTACACTGCAAGTTTTATCACCTTATTTGTTGCCTTATTAACCATCTCCAAATTCATAACTCTATCTTGCTGCATCCTTATTTTCTCCTCCATTTCTTTAAGCTTCTAGGTATTATTTTCCATTAAGATTTTAGACTCCATTGGCTTATTTTTAATGGATTTCCTTGTAGATTTGTATCAATTACTTGCCCTTGTAATGCCTGAGATTTTAATGTATTTATTCTCTCCCATTCTTTTCTCCATGCTTCCCATTTCCTCACATATAAAGAAAGACATTATTTAGACTTTTCATTACCTTTTGCACCTCATGATTCCCTTACATAGGTATGAATTTTCACTGATGGCACGAAGTACTCAATGGTCATGAGATCTAGTCATTGTTTCAATACTCAAGCCAAGAAACAAGCTAACAACAAATGAAGGAAGTCATACTTCTAGATTAATCTATGCATTAAACCACATATAAACTCTCATTCCATCCTTGCAGACATGAAAAGAGAAACTACCTACAACATAATGTATGGAGATACATAGGGTAAAGGGATCATTAATGTTTGGTTACAACTCTCTGTATTCTCTAAGTATTCATTAATAAGTGTTAGTAATCACTTAATAACAATCTCTTCATACTAAAATACGTGATAGTTGATTCATAAAAAATAACAAAGAGTCCACCCAAACTTTTAATCTTAGTGTCCCAACTTGAAGATTGGATGCTTTATTTGCTTGCTTTAGTACAATTAAGTTATGTAATCTTAAGACTTTAAAATTAACCTTTAAATTTAAATTTTAATGTTAATCTTTGATATTATCTACCTTTACCTCAATCTCTTACTTTTCTGGGTAGA
Organism: Pseudotsuga menziesii; assembly: GCA_001517045.1. NCBI lineage: Eukaryota > Viridiplantae > Streptophyta > Pinopsida > Pinales > Pinaceae > Pseudotsuga > Pseudotsuga menziesii. Next base: position 5,971 of record LPNX010643474.1, read on the forward strand.
CAAACATGATCCTCTTGTACATCATGGCCTTTATACAAACTAAATATTAATAATTAAAAAACAATGAAATAATTATATTTTTTACCAACTTTTTTTTATATTTATGTTAAACAAAATATTTTAATAATAAATTTTAATTTTTATGATAAAATTTGCAAACTCCATTTTTTTAATCTTTTATAAATTTTCTTTCAAAATCTAAATTATATATAATAAATTGCAAATTTATACACCTTATATTGTTTTACTATATAATTAAATAAATACTACTATATAAAAATAATTTAATTGAAATTATTATTTTATTAAAAAAATGAATTGTAACTTTGTATGACTATTTAAAAACCAGATTAAATAGATTTTTATTATTGTAAAGTTTTTATACATACAACCTTCAGGGAAATAATGAAAGTGTATACATTTTCATTAATTTTTATTTTAAAAAAATTAAACAAACTTAAGTAATACAATTTATTATTTTCTAATTATATTTAATTTTTAAATTAATAACTCATAAAAGATAATATTTAAAATTTCCTGTAAAACAGTACATTTTCTATTACAAATGTTGACCACTCTAACGAATTTTGCATAGAATAATTGCACACAACCATTGCAAGATGATAAAATGTTGAGTGTACTGCAAGTTATAATCAGAGTACGAAATGAAAAACTTGGGATAAATAGTTTGAAACACATTCGATTTGCGTGTCAACAAATTCAAATGACGGCAAAGTCGCCAGCTAGGGCAGGGCTTAATAATTCAAGGTCATGTTTGAAAATTATAAATAGCCAATAAAACATTATATTTTTTAATGTTATAACTCTATTAATTTTTTTTGCATAAAATAATTACAATCACCATTACAAATTGATAAAATGTTTTTTATTACAAGTTATAGTAATTCAGGACCATATTTAAAATTCATGATAAATAAATAATTTAAAATAAAGATTGAAAATCATAATAAATATACAATTTAAAATAATAATAATAAATATACACAATTTAAGATAATGATTGAAAAAGTAGAAACAAGTAATTCTCATATCCCTTAAGGTTATAATTCTTTTTAAATGGGTTGGAATATTTTGCCACTCCAGTTACGGGCGAAGGTTTTGAAACGCTTTCCAAAGGCATTCCAGGAGCTGAGACACGATCCGACCTTGATAGAATTCGCATCCACTGAATCCTTGATGGCTTTGAGAGCCTCCACATCTCCAGACACTGTGAGCGCTACTCCAAACTGGGCTAAATGTAGCAACTGCAAAAGAAAGAGAGCAAGAATAAGCGCAGAGCTGCCTGTGGCAGCCATGGCGTTGAAGTGGTAAGTTTCTGAGAATTGACCCACTGATTTAACCCAATAACCACCAACAAAATAAAAAAAACCTGATCAACGATGCAGGTTACTCGAATGGGAGTCGACTCCCCCCAATTAATGCTTTTTTCATTTTCATCCGTAGGATGATTTCGTTTGACAATTGGGGAAATCTGCTGCGTTGATGCGTTGATCCTGATCTGTTGCCTGGCATTTCTCTGTCAATTGAAAGGATGGCCATTTAAAGTGGCACCTGCCCCTTGAATGCACATCAATCTCTACAATCTCTGCCCTGCCGACATTCTTAGGCGGTGATACTGCCTCCATCTACCTCTCGGATGCAATAGATGCAATGAAATGACGACGACGAAGCTGGTGAGCAAGGCAGGAGAAGCCCTGGAACTTCTCGATCTGGAAAGTAAGCAGAGCGAAGAGGAAGAAGAGCATCCAAGAAGAACGATCACCATCAATCCACAGTGGCTGCTTCTTTCTTCTTTGAGCCCTTCTACCTATTTTCCTGGACGAAATCGTTTTGGCAGAAATCGTTTTAGCAAAAGCCTGAGCTATTGCGGTTGTAGCTTCTTCATGAGCTCGTAAACCAGGAGTCTCTGGCGAGAATCAGCGCAGAAACCCCGGAGTCTCACCAGATTCATGTGACTTATGATTGAAAAGGTAGAAACAAGTAATTATGATATTAAACAAAAGTATCTCATTCATTCTTTACTACCTCAATACGATGGTGTAACATAAAGGAAAACCATGACCATATAAAGATGGCTAAGTGTATGGATGGAAATGGTCATATCGTAATAGAAAATAATTTCTACTATTAACATGTAAACATAAGAATATTTCAAAGATCTTTCAAGTAATATTAAATTATATATATAGTAATAAAATTTTAAAATATTTGGTTGTGATGTATGTAATTTTAATGAAAATTTTCAATTTTTTTTTTAAGAAAGTTGAGGGGATAGAAATGGAAGGTAAATGGGTTAAAGGCCAAGCAAGTTTTAGAAGGCATCATTCAACTACAGATTGCCTAGACTACCTAGGTATGCTTAGGATCATTGTAGAGGAATGTCGTAATAATAAGTCTGGTCTATTTTGTTGCTTTGTGGATTTTAGAAGAGCTTTTAGGAATGTCGTAATAATAAGTCTGGCTTATTTTGTTTCTTTGTGGATTTTAGAAGAGCTTTTGATATAATGCCTAGAAATAACCTGCGGAATAGGCTAGAGGAGCTTAAGGTTCCTTTTGAGTTGAGAGTTACCACGATAAGGTTATATGAAAAGGTCATTCCCAAGTTTAAGAATAATGAGGGGTGGACAACGAATATAAATTATAATATTAATGGAGTTAAACAAGGTTTCCCCCTCTCCCCTACCCATTTTTGCATTTACAATGATAAGCTAGAAAGGTCTTTAGAAGAAGCAGGTTGCGCCAATACAATCTTAGCTAGGATAGTTATCATCCTTCTACTTTATGCAGATGATATTGTTCTTATGGAAAGGCGTCCTTCTGATCTTGATAAGCAATTAAGAATTCTTAAAGATTTTTTCTCTAACATGGGTATGATTGTTAACACCGACTAGACAAAAACCATGATTATAAAATTTCAGAAACACACCTATGCAAATTTGATTTATGATAATAGAAATCTAGAGGAAGTGACTTCTTACAAGTATCTCAGAATTGATATTCATCACAAGCTCAATTGGAACTATAACATTGAGAAAATGATTAATGGAGGGTGGAAAGCTTATTTTGGTCTTGAAAATAACTATAAATTAGCCAATCTGGTCATGTGGGATAAAAAGAAGCTCGTCTTTGAAACCTTTGTCATCCCTGTTATCTTATATGGTTGTGAATTATGGGGGTGCAACATTTCTAGAGAATCTTGGAGGAAGATTGAGCAAATCCAGAAGCGGTTTATAACTTATAACATGAAAATTAAAATCAATACGTCTTATCCTATTCTCCTCATAGAAGTGGGTCTTTCCCCCATCAAGTGCATGGATATGACTAGGTACCTGATGTACAAGAATACGATAAATAACATGGGAAACGAGAGTCTTCCTAAAATTGCTTTAAACTCAAGTCAAAACCAACTACGCCTCAAGCGATGCTGGTGTAAATATACCAAGGCTTGGTTAAACCATTGGGGCATTTATGAAAATGACATTTTGCATAACATTGATAATGTCAAAAATATTATTACTTGTAGGTTTAAAGAGAATTTGTGTTGTGAGGAAATTTTAGTGGTTAAGAGAAAATTAAGATACTATAAAGAGGTCATTAATCTTAACTTTGAATATTAGAAGTGTAATACCCCCTAGTTACTTTTGATATTTTATTTTTATTTACTTTAATGAAACAAGTAAACTAAATTTTATTTGAATACAATTGGAAATTGAGAGTTTTAACAGCTACATAATTAATTGACAGAAACTTGGGTTTAAAAACAGTTATTAAAACCTCAACATTCTTTACGAAGACAAGTGGCCACTGCTAGGGAGAGTTAGTTTTTTGCTATAAAAGTCCTAGGCAAGGGAAGATGCATGCACACAGAGTATGAGTTATAAAAAACGAGATATAAAAGAAAGAGTTGTCAGTGATCACGAGAGGTGAAGGCTCTATGGAATGTATCCATGAAATAGCACAGAGCTTCTAGAGAGCATCTTGAAGATGTTAGGATCTGTACTTATAGAACCATCAATGAGCATAAGAGAATGGTAGGTTCTAGAATAACTTACTCTCTGTAGTTAATGGAGGCAACTTGAAGCTACAGGAGAACTATTTTAAACCCAAGGGTCTGGGCAAGGGGGTGGAACCAAACAAAATTGTTTGCTATAAGGTTCCAGTGGCAAGGTGGTGTGTAGCTATTAATACTACAATTTCCAGATTATGCAAATATGTTCCTTTAAAAAAATTCTTGTTTCAGTTATAGTTCTGAAGATAATCTTGTTATTAATTAGTTTATATCTCTATTACGGTCATAGACTTGAGTTTATTTCTTTCACTGTTTTGTTCTTACTTTATTTACAGTTATGAACATAAAGTAAACATTTGCTAGAGTAGTTTGTATTTTACTTACAATCACAGGTATGTGACTTGGGATATTACCCTTTCTTCTTATTATTAATTATTTACAGTTGATATTGGTAGAATTAAAGAGAAATTAAAATAGTAAGGAATTATTATTAAGAAATCAGTATTCAATCATAGAAATATTCTTTGCAGTATTGAAACAAATGGATTAGGGTTTTAGCACAATAAAGAAACAAACCTAGGTTGTATTAAGCCTCTTCACATTACAGTAACCAATGAAGTAAATAAGCATAAAACCCTAACCATATTCTTGGCTAGATGGAACATAGTACGCAGACAGAGATTAACATGAATTCCAGTTCAAAACCCTAACAACACATTTTTTTACAATAAACCCTAAACCAAAACGAAATGAGATTACTAAACATACGAGCTCAATGAAATTCATGGGAATGAATGAAACTCTTTTTAAAGAACCGAGTTAATCAAAAGAACCGTAAATAAAATAAATAGTTTATAATCAAATCCTTTAACAACAAACTTAAAAACCAGCACATATTTTATATCTGAATCAAGGTTGCATTTGGAAGTACTAAACAAAATCCAAAATTGTAATGGTGCCGAAAGGCGTTTCAAAATTTAGAATAAACATTCTAGAGGATTACAATGAATGCAACAGCTGAATGGATTTAGAACCTAAACCCCCAACTTTAAAGTTTTTAAATGGACAAACCAAAGAAAGATTCAAGGCTATACAAAGTAGCCACCCTCAACTGTGCATGCAGGTTAAACGACCGAAGAACCAAAATGTATTGTCTCCTTTAAAACACAAATTGGGAAAGAACCAAAGTTTAATATGAAAACTTACCTATGAAACTGAAACCCAAATCCTTTGAGAGCCGAACCTCTAACAATGATTTTGGATCACTATCAATCATTGTGTAAGGATGATATGTAAAAATTGCCAGGAATTAATAAAAAAAATTGTTAAGGAAACAACTTACCTATGTAATGGCGAATGTGCTGGAGTTCGACAAGATAATGAACCACAAGCATAGATTGGATGTTTTAACTAGATAAATAGTAATCAAAATAAAACTATAATCAACTCCACGATGGACAACTATGGTTGAATCGGCTGAACACTCAACCCAAACCACTAAAACTTTGGTAATTTGGTGTAAAATTGGTTTAGCATCCTCGACATACCTGGACCAGAGCCACTTCACGACTAACAGACTGAAGGAGTTCACCTTCCGTCAAAAGTAATCAATTAGAAAATCCATGTTAAAAGTCAACCCTAATGATGTTGCATTCCAGCTGTAACCCATTCTAGACTTGAAAAAGTATAATCTTTAATTAAATTTCTCAAGGCCAACTTCGAGCTATAGTTTGGATGCGGTAGTGCATTCTTTTACTTTGCTAGAACTAACATCTTGGTTGGGATGTCTTTTGTTGGTTCTAGGGTAAACAAAGTACCTGCAAGATAAGAATGAAGTTAGCCACAAGGATAAGTAAGTTTTACAATTAAAATTAAGTATCTTTCCCAGATATTCTCTAATTGAGTTATTAAACGATTAAGCCATTAAAATGTAAGAACAATTTCTTGAACTAAGGGTTTAAGTTCTCAAACCAATGGTTGGTGCATTTAGTAACCTTTCGAGGTTAGTACTAGCAATAGGAAAATTTATAATAATAAAAAATTTGATAATGATAAATGTTAAATGTTAATTCTGGTATATTCATGTGGTATCATCTTGATTTCTTGGTGAGCTATATCCCTACCCAAACCATGACCAAAAATTCTCTAGGAATTATGGCCACCCTAAAGGTACCATTTTATCTTGGCACCAGATACAATTCATAGGCCGCTATGCAGACCTTAGGATTTGAATTCAAATTTGGTTTGAAAGTTAGTCCAAAAGACTCTACCATAGAGTCTCCAATCAAGGAAATGGCTAGGGAGGTAAGGTTCACACTCCAATTTCTATCTAGACCATTTTCCCGTATACTCTCCTTGTGTGAAATACCAATGGATGAGTAGACTATTTTCCTGGATTCTCTCCATGTGTCCAATAACATTGGATGAGTAGCTCTCTACTTCAAATCCCGCATATTTGTATGAGAAACTCCTTGCTTCGAATCCTGTGTATTCATAGATGACGTCAAGAATGAGTTGAATGCATTGAGGCAGAGGCCCTTTAAAGCAAACACCAGGCGATTAAGTAGTTGCGGGGTGTTCTAGAGAGCTCCTGCATCTTTAGCAAACAAAACATTAGCTATGATGTATATCTCTATATAGAAAAGTCTGACATGTAGATGGAATACTTTGAATTAAAAATAAATGTGGACCAAAAATTTGCACATGATCAATAGGAATTAATTTCATTTGAAACTTTGCTTCTATGTTTAAGCATATGATGTTTAAATTCTTGATTTTAATGAATTCAAGGAAGTGGATATTCATTCCCCTAAAATGTCTCGATTGGATCATAGAGAGGATTCTTTCTCTCCATTTGAGTGTTCTTTCAATACGATAAATTCATGTGCAGAGAGAGTCAATAGCTCAGATTTTTGGGATGGAGATTCACTTAAAGGCATGGCTTCAATCCACAAAATACTTAGTTGTTATGAACAGAATCTTATGTCCATATGAATATACTTGGTTTATTTCGTCAATTATGTATAGTCCCTAAATAGAAAATAGTTAGGGCAAAGCAATGGGTTTATCAAACCAAAAACAATCATGAAGGATTGTTTGTTATCTCTTTATAATGATCATTCTCTATTTTGGAAGCTTTTCATTATAGTTCAATTCTTAATTTTGCAACACATAATGTTTTTCTTTGAAGAACTAGAATAGTATTCAAGCATAATTATGATATAATGACTATTGTATCAAAAAAATTAAATTAATATAGTCTTTTGTATGGCTTTAAAAACTCACAGTAGCTCAAGTTTTGGTGTTCAAATGTGCAGGGTCTCTATGGTCTCTGTGGCATGGCGTGTTAGTAGGGATATAAATTGTTTCTAATTATTTAATGCAGGATGACTATTCTATCGATTTGGTTGGATCATAAGTCGTTTTTTTTCTTTCGATCCATCACCAACAACAGTAGGCCCAACACCAACTTTCTGAACATCCACTTGTTTCAACTTTCTCCTTGCACAGATTTCAGAGCGATATATAAGGGATAACATTTTCGAGTTTATGCATATTGGTAGGTTATTCCAGTTCCAAGCCCATTCTCGAATCTAGAAATATTAGTAACATAGGCAAGGGCATATTACTCAGCTCTACAATTGGTTTTGTCAGAGAACCAAATGATTAAAAATCATCAGTAGAGGGTAGAGTCCAACGTGTAGGAAACATAAGCAAATCCAAGGGCTAGGACAAGCTCTTGGAAAATACATACAAGAAAACATCCAAGAAAGCATATAAGTTGGCACCTACCACTGCAAAAGCACAAGTAGAATCCTCCAATGGCTTAAGTAGAAGAGTTGAACACATGGACAAAGACAAAGATATGAACATCTCACCTAGCAACTAGTCTTCCAGCCTAGACAATCCAACAAAGTAACTGAGGAAGGTGGTGGAAGATCAAGGTGGTGGTGTAAGTATGAGCAAGGCGATGGAAATCAAAACAATTATAATGTTAGCAAACTAATTCTAGCATTAATGTGCTTCAAAACTACTTCACAATCTTTCAAATCGGTAGTTTCCAAAACAAAGGAAAACGATGTCGTACTTTGTTTTTCCTTGGGATGAAACCAAATAAGAGGTCTAATTTGTTGATTGGTGGATAAAATGGATGTGGTCATATGATTGGTTGAACCAAACTATTCGAAATATAAACTTAGAGTTAAGTACTTTGAAGTGCATGTTTTTTTAATGAAAAATAGCAAGCTGATTGCAAGAATCCTTGCTAGCTTGAAGGCATAGATTAATAATGATTGATGGAAATAATATATTGTTGTTGCCAAATGAAATTATTTGATAACAATTCTTATTTGTTGCCAATAACCATGGAAAATTTTAAGGGTCCAGACTTATCTTAAAGTGTAGAAACATTGACAAATTTTACTAATTCTCAAATTGTCAACTATAAAATGTTTGACAATATTTTTGTAAATATATTCAAATTTCAAAAAAAATTGTATTGTTTTGAGACATTTTTTGGGTGATTTTTGAAGTAGCAAAAAAAAAATTCCTATAAAATTTGGGCGAATTAGGTTAAGATAAAATGGAAATTAGTAGATATTCTTTTAGAAAAAAAAGGTCAAAATAGGCGAAATTTCACCCTTAAAATTTTCCCTACCAATAGCATTATTATTTATAACATTGACCGCAACATTCAATATTTATATTTATACCTAAGAATTACATTACCATTTTTATGAAAATTCACATTTTAAATCCTCATCATTAATTTTTTTTCCGAAGGTGAAAATATATCTCACATTTTAAGACCATTAGGAATATAAGCTCAAAGTTCTTTTTCACAATAATACATAAATGACATGTTTTTGGACTTCCAAAGGGTTCCATTGTAAGAAGAGAAGTATGGGACCGTGACACCATGTTTAAGTCAAAACGTTTCCTTCGGAATTGTTTATTTTAAAATTAAATATAATATATGAATATCCACTACTAATTTTAATAGAAGGGTAAATGAATTATATAAATTATACTATAAATTTGATATGTATATCTTTCAAATGAATTATATACATATACTATAAATTGATAGGTATATCTTTGTATTTTAATTTTTGATTTATGGTTAAGTTAAAATTTATTGAATATATAATTTAGAATTACAAACTTAGGTAAAGATTTGCTAACACTAGTTGATGGTCTTTTTGATTACAACCTCCGCTTATGTCACATTTGGAATTATGTCATGTTGGAAATTGTGTCTCTAGTCTTCTGTGTCATTCACTTTCCTTATGAAGGGAAGATCATCACTATAGACCAATCGTCCTATTATAGAGCAGAAATTGTCTCCATCACAAGACCTAATGTCCCATTGGTAGGCCATTCTAGGAGAGCCTACAAGAATGTTGGAATGGGGATGTACTCGAACCTCGAGGGAAATTTTAATCTTCCCCAATCCAACCCCCAAGAAAACATTGCCATGATACATGTGATCTCATCAATCACCATTAATTCCATGGTAAGAGTGTGCAACTTCAGAATGTCTTATTTTGAAGATCCATGGGTAGTGATGGTCTCATCTATTTGTTAGAATTTTGACTTACAAGCAATTATGTTAGAGTTTCATTCATTTAATCATAATAATTGCATGCATAAGGATCATTGAAAAAAACACATTCAATAGTAAACACAAGGACACAAAACTTCTCCTTTGGGAAGCCCTTCAAGGGAAGAAAACCAAACAAACTTCTTCAGTATAGATTCGTCAGCAAGTACAATGTCAATTCAGTAAAACAAAGAGCTAAGGATCTTTCACACAAAGATCCCGGGAATAACCAAGATAAGAAAACCCAAAGATAAGATGTATTCCAAGTCTTCTACAACCCAAAACAATGTCAATCTCAAATGCTCTTCGTGTTCTTCCTCATTCTTAGAATAAACAAGAATGTCATCAAGGAAAACAAGAGCAAACTTGTCCAAATACATGTTTAAGATACTATTCATAAGTCACATAAATGTAGCTGGTGCATTGGTGAGACCAAATGGTACCACTACAAACTCATAGTGCCCATACCTTATCCTAAAGGCTGTCTTATGAACGTCTTCATCCTTGATTCTCACCTGATGGTATCCAGACCTCAAGTCAATCTTGGAAAATACCTTTGCTCCTCTCATTTGATCA
>LPNX010643474.1:16287-35076 GCA_001517045.1 Pseudotsuga menziesii
AATCTTGTAGTTGCATCTTCAACTCTAGCATCTCTGGTGTACTCATCCTGTAGGGTGTCTTAGACACTGGTGCCGCTCCTAGCACAAGTTCAATGGTGAAATAAATGTCCCTCTTTGGAGGAAGCCCTGGAATCTCATAGAGAAACACATCCTCGAATTCCTATAACACCTGATAGTCCTCCTACCTGGGAGTTTCATCTCCTATTGGTTCTAGAATATGAGCTGCATACAACTGGAAACCCTTCCTACAAAACTTCTTCAACTGCATTGCTGAAACCTATCTTACTGAAATTACCTTCGGAATACCCTTCACAACTACTGGGTTTCCTTCTTCATCCGCGCATTCAAAAGTCTTATGTAACAGTCAAGCTTTACTCTATGAGCTTCTAACCAATCCATTCCAATGAGAACATCATAGGAACCAAGAGGTAGAACATTCAAATCTACACAAGTGATCAATCCATTCATAACCAATTGACATTTCTCAACTACTTCACTGACCTTTCTCTTAGTCCCAGTGGCTAGCTGAACTAACCAATATTTTCTATGCTTGACCTTCTTAAAAGCACACATCTCCACTACTCTAGGAGTAATGTAACTGTGAGTAGAACCAGCGTCAATCAAAATAGAAACAGATTGTTCAACAACCTTACCTGCAACTTCAACCACAATTGACTGGTGATCTGCCTGGCGGTCCTCCAGTGCTGCATAAATTCTAGGGACTGCTCTTGCTACTTGACCCATTGTTTTTGGTTCCCGAATGTTATAAGCTGGCCTTGCCCTTTCATTCTCAAGTGGACAATATCTGCACAAGTGGGGTCCTTCACATTTCCAACATTTAAGTGGGCCTTTATTCTGTGGTGGCTCTTTAGGATTTCCACCTGTCACTCCAACTGGATTACTCGCAGCTTGGGATGGCTGCTTCTGCTGGTTCCCGAAACTATAAGGTTTGAAACCTTTCCTTCTTTGGTCAAATTTCTCGTTCTTCTTGTCCTTCCATGCCTTATGGTAATCAGGTTTACCTTTGCTTTGCTCATAGTAATGCTTAGCCTTCCTTATCGCTTCTTCAAGAGTTCTTGGTTCGTAAAACTCAATTCTATCTTTGTAAGACTGAGGCAATCCACTCAGAAACCGCTGGACCTTCACCTTTTCATCTCTGATGTACCGAACATACCTCAATAATTCCAAGAACTTGTTTGCATATTCATCCATGGTCTACTGTCCCAATCTTAGCTCATGGAACTCCTTAATCTTGTCATCATAATACCTGTCAGAGAGGTATTTCTGCCTGAAATACTTCTTGAACTGTTTCCACTTCAGTTTCCTTTCACTAATCCTCTTTACTTGCTTGAAGTGTTCCCACCAAATGGATGCTCTTCCATTCAGGTTGAATATGGCAACTCTTGCCTTCATGTTTCCTGAATAATCCTACACTTGAAATTACTTCTTTATCCCAAGAAGCCAAGCTTCAACCTCTTGTCTAGTCTTTATCTCACCATCAAATGTAGGAGTCCTAGATTTCTTAAATTCATCCCGAGAGCGATCCCGATGGTGTCTTTTTCTTTTCCTTTTACAAGAATATGGACTTGTATATCCACTGGATTCTTCAGAGTCAAATGATCCACTGGAAATCCTTCTCCTCCTCCTAGTGCTACTCTTACTGCCTTCCGATCTTAATGTACCTCGTCCAGAATCTATCTTTCTCTGCAAGTCTGTTAAACTCTGCAACATGGCAGCATTCAGCTGATGCTGCTCTTCCTGGGCTTTAATCAAGCTTCTCCTAGTGGCTGCAAGCTTAGACGGTGTCTCTTAGAATCTCCTTCCATTAGACTCTATGTCATCATTTCCATTTCGAACATTTTCTCCCATGGCATCTCCTGCACGCTCGTAAGAATCCCGAGCATCATACCCATCATGGGTTCTCATGACTGAACCACCTTTTGCTTTACTATTCTTCTTGGAATACTGCTCTTGGAAGTTGTCTATAATTATGCAATTGTGTTAGTAACAAAATGTTAGATGCATATCATTAATATAAATCAAAACTACTTACCTTCCTCTTTTGGAAATTCATAAAACAACAATTTTTACTTATAACGAAAAATCTTCTCTTCTTCCTTTTCAGCCCTATGACTACTGATAATTTGCTAAAAGTCTACTGAAAGGTAGTTGAAAACTGCTAAAAAAAAATCACTGAGAGGTTCTCTCGAAACCCAAATCTCCTCTGGCCCAATTGGACCTCCTCCTAGCTATCTTTTCGATACTTCGGTGGCCAAAAAACCTAGTTCATCGACGGTCTGTCCATTTATTTCTCTCCAGTGTTTCGGCAAACAATTTGACTAAACCCCCGATCTGCATCGGCAAGAAAATCGACTGTTCATTGGGTGCGCAATCCCTTGAGCAGCCGCAATGACGGATTTACATCCTTTGATTCCTTCCGATCAGTAGCCTAATCCTTAATACTTTTTCGATGACCTTATACTCTTCAAAATTTCTTCTAATCGGGTCTCTTCCTTGCTAACTCTCTGGCGTTTCAGCAGCCAGAACATATAATTCTCTTCGGGGTTTTGGCGGCTAGAAGATCTAATTTCCTCCGTTGTGTCGGTGGTTCGCTTGTCTATTCCCTTTCGCCGTATCGGCCTGTAGTGGTCTACTATTCTGATTTTTATCGACGATCTGTTGTTTTAAGTTCGTCCACCATATCGGGTCCTTAATCATCTATCGTTCTGAACTTCATTGATGATAACACAGACTAATCGCTGCGTCGACGGTTGGGTGCTCTGCGCATCGAACGGTTAGTCCTTTCGGCTTCTGCAACGGCAGTCCACAATCTTCCTATGTCTTTCGCAGCTCACGACTTTGTCGATGGTCGGAGCGACTAGTCTCCGCAGCATTGGTGCTCGGATGCACTTCGCGTCGAGTGATCAGTTCTTTATGTGGCCGCAACAGTGGGCAGCAGAGTCACTATGGTCTCCGCGGGGCACTCGTCGGTGGCCGGGGTAGTTGTTCATGGTGGCATCAGATGAATAGTTGACTAAGTAGCCGCAACTGCAGTTCACCTTCATTGAACCTTTTCTAATCGGCGATCCGATCCACTAACATTTCCTGATGGCCGATGATCCCGTGCTTGAGAGAAAATTTTGAATTTTCTTCTTGCCTTGTCTTCCGCCACATTGACCATCGGAGCAACTATCCTCTGCATCATCGGCGATCGGAGGCTCTACCCGTCGGAAGCATAGTTGTCTAACCATCTGCAACGGTGACACAAGATCATCTAACTTCTTCCGATGTAGTCACCAAACTCTTCGCCACGTCGGCAACTTGATCCTTTAGGCATCGATGATGCAATCAACTAATCATCGCTGATCGTCAACAATTTTATGATTTAGACAAAGTTCCAGAAAACTTTTCTCATTAGTCTTCTTTTTCGCCATTTCATCAGCTCAACCATGTCTTATTCTTCACTGATTCGTTTAACTATATGTCAGTGAAAGCTTCCCCTATACATCACCGATTAACTAACAACTTCCGATCGGCAACTGAAACACAACCATCACGGCATCGACAAACAGAACCCATATCCGTCGGAGGATTAGTGCACTAGGCTTCCGCAACGGCGGCGCTTGAACCACTAATTCCTTCTACTATTCATCAGCGATGAATACCACTAACATTTTCCGATGGCCGACAATTTTAACACTTAATCAAATTTTCACAAAACCTTCCACCGTCGGGTGGGCTTCAAACTAACACTTCCGCCGTGTCAGAGGAACTTCGCACTAAGTTCTCCGATGCACTGACGAGCGAAGAACGCAATTCCTTCCACAATATGCTTCCGATTGTCATACATCGGGTGACCTTCAGACTATCTTTTCCACTGCATAGAAATAATTTCACACTAAGTTTTTCGATGAGCCGACCATTCCGACACTTAGAAAATTTTTGTGAATTTTCTTGTCATCACCCATTTCTCCTAGTTTCTTCTGGGCAGTAGGCAACCTGCCTCTGTTGACTATTTCTCATGGCCTTATGAGGCCCAAATTCTGCAACATAAGCTCTATCACTGCATCTTCACGGCCCATTCAGGCCCATGCTGCAACCAGAGCTCTGATACCACAATGTAACGTCCCCGACCCTCTGACCGGTGAAGAGGACGCTACGATACATCAATCATCCGAGCATATAGCCCCATGAACAAGAACATACATACATATAATGTTGAAGCATGATAGTTAAAAACATAAAACATGTTATGATGCATTAATCATTCATATACATAGCGGAAGCAAACAACATGCATTCATATACAATTCAACATTCAACATGTACATCATCATTCATCAATGGAAAATATAGTTGCAGACACAAGTTAGGCAAGAATACTTATCTTATAGAGAACTTGTCCTGCAACCAGCTACGTCGCTGCAACGTTCCACCCAACCATAGGCCCGCGTGCTCTTTAATCTCTCAGCAACGCTGCCACCCCCGAGTCGGGCATGATTCCCCAAGGAATAAGGAACTAACAGGATTACACATAGCCATGGATAACAACACCACAAGGGTACATAGTTCAGCCAATCCAACACAGTTGGGTTTATCAGGCGAACAACGGATCAGTCAAGCCAACAAAGTTGGGTTTATCAAGCCATCCAGGAGCTGGGAAAGGCTAAATGCTAAGCTGGTGAGCTCATTGAAGAACTAAGGACACCTACAATAGAACCAGCCTGGCTTCTAGGACACCCACACAAACCCAACACAAGGAAATCAGTCCTTTCTCTGCAACGGAGTCCCTCAGACCCTGATCTCCCTTCCAATGCTATTCAGGGGTTGTGGAAAAGAAAGCCAGCCCACTAGCTTTGTTTGTGTGGTTCCCAAACCATCAGGTTTATCAAGCACATCAGGCCCTCATTCACCATTCCAAGGCAGTCTGAGGACAAAACCATTGCGTGCATGTAGCAAAATAGCTATTCAAGCTTTAACAAGAGAAAACAACTCCCTGGATCATTCTTGGCCCTATTCTAGCCAAAACGATTCCACACTAATCTACAGTAGCCAAATCACACAGGAAATACACAGTCCAGCAATCGTGGCAAACAACAGCCCATGAACAACCATGAGCCCATAGCACACAATCCCCACTGCAATCGCTGGAGACTTACCCAGACCGAAAATGGGAAAGAAAAAGACTCCCAATATCTACATGAGGGAGAAAGACGCATCCAACACAACTATGGAGGATATCACAGTCACGATTCAACGATGGAGTAATAGAGCGTTACACAGTCTGACAATGGTGAATGGGAAAACGATCTCATGCGTGAATGGAAAAATAACACAACCACGAACTGGCAAACGGTGTGAGGGAGGAAAAGGTGAACCCCCACACAAAGATTATAATCCCTTTTAACTCCGCTCTGCATGAGGAAAAATGAACAGTCGTCGATGGGGAGAGTGGACAGAACGATCGGCAATCTAGATCGCGTCGTGGAGAGAGTGCAGGCGTGTGGGCGTAGTGGTTTTCCTACCAGCAAAATAGTGGCCCCAACTAACAATAGAATAATTAAAGTGGTGGTGGCACATGGCTTTTCCCCCATGGATCAAGGTTCAGCATTCCCCCTCCTTATTCTTAGGAATCATGCCCATTCTCAATTTGGTTGTAGTGAACATAGCTGGTTGGGTTATTTAATTAAAGATGCATAATTACATGATGCCACAACTTAATATGTATGTCGCATGTCCCGATATACCATCAGTGACAATTTCTATCCGAAATATGACATAACCAAATCGATGGTGGGGCCTTTGCCTTTAGCTCCGCACCATGATTATTTACAATATATGTATCATGCAAACGGGGTCAAAACCGGGGTGTTACAAGTCCCCTCGCGACACGCGTTGTGTATGTAGAAGGGAACATCAAGCAAACATATCCAAAGCTATGCCAATCAATATTTTTAGGATTCACGGTGTTGATGAGAACATATTCATATATGAATATTATTCCCTTGAGGAAGTTGAGATTTATATTGCATTTTTTAGAATATTGTGACTTTTTCCTCGTCTTTTTAGGAAATTCCAAGAATTGACCACATAATTGTTGAGCATGAGATCAAGACATATCCTAATGCTAAACATGTTTGGAAAAAACTACTACCAATCAATCCATAGAAGGATGATGTCATTAAAGCAAAGATGGAAAAATTGCTTCATGCATGTTTCATTTACCTAGTGCTCTTGACCGAATGAGTATCTAATTCGGTACTTGTCAATAAGAAACAAGCCCGCATCAAAGTGTTATATTTTGCACTTTAATTCAAACTTGTTAGATATTCAATATAGTGTACTAGGATCACTGAAAGCTAGATAAGCACAACATAAAATATAGACACATAGATTTTATCCTGGGAAACCCAAACATGAGAAAAACCAACAACTTCTTCTGTATAGATTCGTCACTTAGTACAATGTCACAAAGATAGAAAACCCAAATATAAGATGTCTTCTGCAACTTCTTCTTCTCCAATCCCATTGAACTTTTCTTTCTCTCTCTTGGAGAGAAATTTCTTGTGATTTTTGTGTGTCCAAATGAGGGAGGGAACCTCCCTATAATTTATACTGATCATATGTGTGACATTTTTCCTCAACAGGGGTGACTTGTCCTTATGGGATATCATAAATAAATTTTACATTATTTCCTTGGGGACTATTTCCCCAACTTATAATGGAGGCTTTACCTCGACTCTCTACATGACCAATTACATTAATGACATCTTCCTTCGGAGGGAAAACATCACCGAAAGGAGGAATAACAAAAGTAAAATAAAATATAATAATAATACAAAGAATATGTTTCAAAGTTACATTTACAACAAAACTCCCTCTGAACAAGGAAGGTATTCTTCTGATGCGGTCATCACCACAATTGGACACAATCTATGGACATCATCATCATTGATGGTTCATAATCACTGTTGGATCAATTCTCATCTCATTAACCATTGACTAGTGACATATCTCGAATATATACGTCCTTATAATTTCTACAGATCCAACCCTTTTTCATGCGGGATGTAGGCTCAGATCCCATCTATGAATTCATCATCATCTATGCAAGCAAGCCATCAAGTATGTACAACCCAGGTCCTCATTTTACATTTCCCAAGAAACAACCAGTGTCTCCCACTGTCATCTCATAGTGTATAAATAATCTCATCATCTTGTATGCCTAGATTATGTCCCTAATACAACCTGTGTCTTCCACCCATGGAGATGATCCCAAGAGCATACATGCCATTTTCCATATGGAGAGCAACCCAGGATCATATCATGTCCACCAGACAACATGCGTCTCCCACCTAGTGGGTACAACCAAGGAACATTTGCGTCTCCCACCTAGTGGGTACAACTAAGGAACATTTGTGTCTCTCACCTAGTGGGTACAAACTAGATGTATTACGCCTCTCTCTCAATTAACTTGTATCTCCCACCAAGTGGGTACAACCCATAAACATATACATATCATACCCAACAGGTACAACTAGATGTATTATGAATCTCTTTCTCAACCTGTGTTTCCCACCAAGTGGGTGTAGACCAGGAACATATGTACCTCCCTCCCAGTGGGTACAACCCAGATGTATTACGAGTCTATGTCTATTGATCCTACATCTCAAATGTGTGGGTACAACATAGGAGTATCCCAGATATACTGCGTCCTTTCGGACCACCCACGTCTCCCTCTATGTAGGTACAACCCAAATGCATATCAAATTATTTATGACTTATGGACCACTAGTGTATTTAGACATGTGGGTACAACCCATGATAATCCCAGATTAATTATGTCCTTTTCTACTACCTGCATCTCCCACCATTTAGATACAACCCTCGTGCACCTATGTATTCCAGACATGTCATATCACTCCCTCTTTCAAGGAACATCGATCTAGATAACACTAAGCTTCTCTATGAAGTACTTGAACTTCACTCTCGCTAATGGCTTGGTCAGCACATCGAATGCTTGCTCGTCAATCACCACATACTAGAGCTTTACTGCTCCTCTCTGCACCATATCATGGATATAGTGATACTTGATCTCAATGTGCTTCGACCTATCATGGAACACAGAGTTCTCAGACAACTTCACATAACTCTAGTTGTCATAGAAGATACAAGTCACCTCTAACTCAAGATCAAACAAATCTGACAGTAGCTTCCTGATCCATACTGCCTCACAACTAGCCAAACAAGTTGCAATATACTCTACCTCAGATATACTCAGTTCCAAACTCGACTGCTTCCTACTAAACCATGAGATCATACTAGATCCCAAACTGAAGCAACATATTGAAGTGATCTTCCTATCTATGGAATTTCCTTCCCAATCCGAATAAACATAACCATGCATGTTAATCCTATGATTCATTTCATACTTGAGCCCATACTCAATTATACCCTTCAAATACCTCAATACATGCTTTGCAACAATCAGGTGAACACGTCTCGGATATGTCAGAAACTATCTCAATGTGTTCACAGTAAATCATTTGTTTGGCCTCGTGTTTTTCAATCACATTAAGGAACGAATCATCTACCTATACATCATGGCATCAACTGTCTCTGAAGAAGCATCACATAATAGCGTCAAGTTCGATGCCATGGTGTAGCATTGGTCTTGCAATCCATGATTCTGAACCTCTTCAGGATCTCTACTGCATACTTTTCTTGACCAAGGAATATCCCATCTGATCTCTACCATACCTCCATACCTAAGAAGTAGTGCATCATTCCTAGGTCCTTCATCTCAAATTCTGAGGAAAGTCTCCTCTTTGTATCTATAATGAGCTCATCCTCACCTATTAGAAACATGTCATCTATGTATAGTAGGAGTATCACTAGTTTTCATTCCTTAACCTTGAAGTAAATATTGGAATATTCTTTACTCTAGGTAGATCCCAAGCTCATCAGAAAGTTGTCCATCCTGCCGCACCAAATCCTAGGTTCCTACTCCAAACCGTGCAAGGCCTTCTTTAACTTGCACACATGAGTATGTCTATCATGTGTCTCAAATCCTAGTGGCTTCTCCAGTTACACTTCTTCCTCAACTACACCATTCAAGAAAGATGTCTTGATGTCCATTTGGTGTATCTTTTATTTCATTACTGCAACTAAGGAAAGTACATATCTAATGGAAGTGTACCTTGCAATAGGTGCAAATGTCTCCTCATAATCTATTTCTTCTTTCTGGGAGAAGCCACAAGCTACAAATATTGCCTTGTTTTTTTCTATGGTTATGTCTGTTGTATGCTTGATTTTGTAGATTCACTTGGAAGACACTACAAACTTCCCTTATGGTCTTGTTACCACCTCCCAGACATCATTCTTCATGATTTACTGATACTCTTCAATCATGGAATCCCTCCATTCCTCATTTTATGTTGCTTCCTCATAGCTAGAAGGTTCTTCACTAATGATGTCACAAAGTAGCACCACATAGCTGGAGTATGGTATCTATCTCTTGCTTTCTCTAGAAGTCCCATCTGGAGCACCATATCTTTGTGCATCTTGTATTTCTTCTCATTCCCATTCCAGTCTTCTCTGTAGGATTCCTACTCACGAGGTGGATCTACAGGTCTTTGTGGTTATGTTAAGTCATGGTCTTCATGGTCTTCTTGAATCACATCTTTCATTATTGTATCTTTGTCTCTGGGAACTTTAGTTTCTTCAAGGTGGAATTGTATTGACTTGTTGTAAGTTGAATATTCATCAAAAGTAACATCTCAATTGGTTTCAATCTTCTTGAATCCTGGGAAGTATATTCGGTATGCTTTTCAAGTTTCATTGTATCCCACGAATATGCCCTTCTTTCTTGAGGGGTCTAGCTTTTTCCTTTTTTCTTTAGGGACATGTATGTATACTGGGCAGCCAAATATTTTGAGATGGATGACTTTTGGTTTCTCTCCTGAGAAATATTCTTTTGGGTTCTTTTTATCCAAGACCCCATCACTATGTTCTGTACATATACAACTGCTATTTTTGCTTCTGCCCATAGGTGCATTGGAAGGTCCTAGTCATGAAGCATTTCCTTTGTTGCTTGCATTATCATAATGTTCTTTCGCTCCACAACTCCATTTTGTTAAGGATTGTAGGGAGTTCTCATCTCCCTCTTAATACCAAATTCTTTACATAGATCATTGAATTCTTTTCAAGTGAATTCACTGCCATTATCTTATCATAGAGTCTTGATCTTCCTATCATTGTGATTCTCTACCAATGCTTTGAATTCCTTGAACTTATTGAAAAATTCATCTTTTATTTTCAAGAAATAAATCCATGTTTTTTGAGAATAATCATGTATGAAAGATGTTAGAATATTCAACCCATCTAGACATTAGGATTAATCATTATTTGATTTCCCTAAGTTACTAGACCTTGTTATTTACCCCTATTCAGTTTCCTAGTGCTAGTCCTCATTATTTTTATTATTCAGACTATCTAATCGTTATCCTAGCCTTCATTTGTCCATCCATGCATGACTATTTGGACCTAATTTTCCTATTCTCCTGAATTTTAGGGATCAAGAGTGCCTTGATTCATGCAACTCTGGATTACTCACGAACAACTATGACATCAGTTCTTAACTAGTTAACTGGTTTATGCGCCTTCCTTGACTGTCACTGCTATTTTTGGAACTGAAACTCTCTAATGCTCCCTATATACATTCCTACCATCAGTTAACTTCCACTCACACTCAATTAATTGATCTCGTCAGGTACTACAACCAATTCTATGTCTAGTGGGTAGTTTAAGTCTATCTAATCCTGTCACATGTGTGAAGTTCAACTACCTCTTTAGGATATCAATTTTTCCTTTGATGTTATATTATAGATTTACAAATAATGATGAATTATATGGTGTGGAATATTTTTCCAATTGTTATTCAATTCATTGTGTCATAACACATTATTCTTCTTCTCTATTTTTCTTGTACAATCTATGTAAAGATTTTTTTTTCACAAGATCTTCCTGCCAAAATCTAATATGGTATCAGAGCCTGGTCAGGCCATTTTTAATCCTTGAATACTTCCATTTATGCACTGAAAGCAACTGGTTTCCATATAAATCAAGTATATTTGCATTTCTCCCTCCAGATTTATCCAGAGAAGTCTATCCAGGTGTGAAGCACCCTAATAATGTTCTCATTGCCTAAGTAGAATGTGATTGAGCTTACAATTTTTTTCTTTCAATTTTTGTGCAGGTGTTCAATTCTCTCACCAGTAGCACAACAATAGAGCATGGATATATCTAAGATAGTAACATTGAATTCCTTCAATTACCATGAATAGAAAGCAAATATTAAGATACTATTACACAACAAAGGTCTCTACAGAGTTGTTATGGCTTTAGAAATTGAGACAAATGCAATTGTTGAGAAAGAAAAGTGGCATAATAGGAAGGATGGAGCTTATGGATTTATTTCTCTCTTTATTTCTCTAGACCTTTTTTTCATCTTGATTTCTTGACAAGCTCAAATGAAGTGTGTATCAAACTTGAATCCCTCTTCAAAAAATAGGATGATCTCAGAGGACATCAATTGGAAAAATGAGTTGATCTCATTGAGACCAAGTGAATTCGAAACCATTGAGGAATTCATAACTGAGATCAAGTCACTAATGCTTTTGCTTAAGCAATATGGGATTGAGAAGAACTAAGAGCGATTATTTATTTCCATCCTATCCATTTTGGGCACATAATACTAGTTTTTGTGTCAACATTCCATTCTACTAAGCTTGCAATTAGAAATTGGAGGATGCCATCCCTGGATGCATTCATAGATTCTCTCACCCAAGGGAAAGTCAAGCTGATTCAAATGAGGACTCTAAAAACATACAAGGATCATGCACTTGCAGCTCTTGAAATTAAGAATTCCAGGCCTAAAGCGAAGCAAAAAATTAAGGAGAAGAAGACAAAGTCATATCCTAAAGATGAAGGTGCTTATTCTACTGATGAAGGTTTGAACTCCAAGAAGAACATCAACAATAAATGGATATCAAAGAGTAGCTATTGTAGAGAAATTTATCACACTGAAAATTCTTTTTTAAGAATAATATGGACATCATGACTCAGTTGCTCGAAGGGCACAACATTGATGTTCCATATTTTGCAAGAAAGAAGGAATGAAAAACTGTGTTGATCCCCATGAGCAATGCCACAATGTGCAATTCAAAGGTAATGACTGTCATGCTTTGATTTCTAGAGTTAAATACTTTTCCCATGTCTCTGATTTTGATACACATTTTGATATATCATAATTGTAAATTTCACTTCCTCCTTTGGATAAGTCATCTATTAGTTCTTCAGAGCCGTCTCCTCTCAATATTAGTTTGTTTTCAATAGTTTCTAACTTGCCTCCATCCAAATATTTCAAAATCCATTCATATTCTTCTTTCTATGATTTAGAATATAATTTTTAGGATAATATATGGGTTATTACACCCTTATCATATCCATTTGATGAAAAAAATACCCTACAACTCCCAAATTCTCCAGTTGGTAAACCACACAATTTCGTGGTTTTCAATACTGTGTCACTGGTACAAGTTGTTATTATGTCTTTCTTTTCCTTCATTGGTTGGTTTTCCATGTCATTGGATATATTTTGTCTGTTTTTACATACATTTGTATCTGATATAACCTTCATTGGGTCGAATTTAAGTTCCTTATACTCTCCATATTTTCCCAACTATCAATGTATTCTAGTTGCACCTAGCTTTCCTACTGTGACTCTACCTGATTTTGGAGCCACTAAACCTTGGTTATTTCCTTCTACATATGACTTATAATCTGATATTTCAGAGACTCATAATCTCCATTACATAATTATAAAGGCTTTACATTAGTTTGGAAGGAGGTTTATGGTTTGGTTCACCATTATGCAACTACAGAAGCAATTGAGCCTACTTATTTCATTGATGTTCTTTGGTTAGGAGATGATTGCATAGATCTCTTTTCCATCTATAATTTTGTATTAATATATTATAATTTATGTTTTCACATCAGAAATCATTCATATTATGCTCCTTCATCACCAGAAGATGAGTTTTAAGGAGTTTCTCCACATGTTTTTTGTCTACACAACATTGGAAAAATGATACATGATCATGGAATCTACAACAACTCCACCAAGGTTTTCACCCAGAATAAGTACATTCAGCTTATTCAAGTGAGTAACAAGATATATTGAATACATTCATTTAATTTTTGTGTCATTTCCATTCTTGAGGGAGGATTTTCCCCATGAGGTTTTGCCACTTTACTCATTTTACATGGACAAATAAAATTGTAAAGGGTGACCTTAGCCTTTGTTGCTCATCCCTAATCTCTTTTATGTTTCGCATAATTTAGAATTACCGGAGGTGTTAGAATATTCAACCCATCTAGACATTAGTATTAATTATTATTTGATTTCCCTGAGTTCCTAGACTTTGTTATTTACCCTTAGTTAGTTTCCTAGTGCTAGTCCTCATTATTATTATCATTTGGACTATCCAATTTTCATCCTAGCCTTCATTATCCATCCATGCATGAATATTTGTACATAATGCACCTATTCTCCTTAATTTAAAGTATAAGGAGCACCTTCATTAATTCATGCAACTCTGGATTACTCGCAAGAAGTTATGACATCAGTTCATAACTATAGTAACTAATTTATGCACCCTCCTTAACCGTCACTACTATTTTTGGAAATGAAGCTCTCTAATTTTCCCTACCTACATACCTACCATCAGTCAACTGCCACTCACACTCAGATAACTAATCTCATCAGGTACTACAACCAATTATATGTCTAGTGGGTAGTTTAAGTCTATCTAAACTTGTCGCATGTGTGGAGTTCAACTGCCTCTTTAGGCTCTCGAATTTTTTATTTGATGTTGTATTATATATTTACACATAATGATGAATTATACTGTATGGACTATTTTTCCAATTGTTCTTCAATTCATTGTGTCATAGCACATTATTCTTCTTCTTTATTTTTCTTGTACAATCTATGTGAAGATTATTTAGGTCACAAGATCTACCTATAAAAATATAATAAAAGAAACATAGTACGCATACTCACTTAAAGAATTGGATGACATGGGACCACATACGTATGAGTGGATATTTTCCAAAATTTCTTTCTCCTTTCTTTCACTTCTAGGAAATGGTTTCTTCACATTTTTCCTTGCGCACATCCTTTGAAAATGCCTTCATGTTTTGCTTGAATCTTGGGTAGACCTGATACTAACTTGATTGAAATTGGTAGTGCTATATAGTTTACATGTGCAAGTATTCAGTGCCAAAGTTCACTTGGTTCCATAAAGTAATGAACCAAGTCTTGTTCTGGTTGGCCCTTCAACTTGTACATGGCTCCCTCTTACTTCCCAATTATTGTTGCATCATTAATTGTTTTTCCTTTTGGCCACATGAGTACTTGGCCATCAACAAATTAAACACATAATCATTTTGAATATAGAGCTAATATGGAGAGGATATTCTTATTCAAACCTGGTACATAGAGAAAATCCTTCATCTTCATTGATATTCCTGAATCCAAGTTGTAAGAAGCTTCTCTGCTCCCTTTGATAAGATACTGGTAGTCATCTCCAAGTTTCACTTTATGAGGTGACTCATGTTCTAATAGGTTGATAAAATATTCCTTGTACCCCGTCATGTGCTTGAAATCTCCACTATCCACATGTCAATCATTACTTCCATAGGTGATGTTACCTATAAAAGCTGAGATCAAAACATATTCTTCATCACTTGAAAGATATTATCTTCTACTTTTCCTTTCTGGTTCATCTTCTTCAGCAAGGTTAATTAGCATGATTCTTTATTATTTTGCTTATATTTTAGGATACCTTCTTTCTAGGATAATTTCTTGCAAAGTGGCCTTTCTCATCACATGTATAACATTTGAAACTAGATAAGTCACGTTTAGGGATTTAATTCTTTTGGAATATTTTAGGCCTTTTGTGAGCTCGATCCACCTTCTTCCTTCGGTATGTCTTTGCATTAACTATTAATGCTTGGTCATCATTAGCTCACATCTTCTCTTCTCTTAATACTAGTCAAGCATGTTCTTGAGTGTTTTCCTCCCATAATCTACTGAACTTGATAATTTTATTTATGGCTTATATTCCACGATTGAAAGAGTCCCATGATTTCAGAAGACCATTTAATGTGGTCAT
This sequence comes from Pseudotsuga menziesii, assembly GCA_001517045.1. Taxonomy (NCBI): domain Eukaryota; kingdom Viridiplantae; phylum Streptophyta; class Pinopsida; order Pinales; family Pinaceae; genus Pseudotsuga; species Pseudotsuga menziesii. Next base: position 31,527 of record LPNX010643474.1, read on the forward strand.
TTCTATCTCTCCTTATTCAACATTCTCTTCAATGTATTTAAGTTTATCCTTGATTTGTGAGACCCTTGAGAAGTTGTATTGAATGTTCTTTGAGTCTTGGACCTTCACATTCTTGAGTTGATTCCTCAAGTTCATCTTTTGGTCGATGTTATTCCCTTCATATAGCTTGGTTAAAACATCAAACATCTTCTTGGGATTCTTCAATGAAGAGACATGAGGAATGAGATGATCTTTGATGGATTCCGCAACAATCCTCGTAGCTCTTATCAAATACTTCTTGTGAGTATCCTTAGCCTCATCTCCCTCTAGTTATGGAACCCCCTCGGTGACATACTTGTCAAAGTCATTCTCTTCTAGAATAAGAGAGATTCTATATTTCCATGCTCAGAAGTTGTCACTCCCTTCAAGATTATCCTTAAGCTTGATATGATTCAAAATATTGACATGAGAGCCTCAAATTGAATATAAAAAAGTAGATCTTACCAATTTGATATGCCCAAAATGCTTCTTGATCTAGTCGACCTAGGGTTTGACAGAAAACCCCTAGTTTTTCAAATTTAGAATCTTGGAATTATGCATGGATAGAAAGATGCACCTCCTTGAGGTGATTTTTTCAGTGATGCCATTAGTGCAATGATGACAACAAACAATGATTATTCTTCTTCATCCATAGGGAACCAAATCACTATACAATGCCTATTTGGGCCATCATCTCTCCACCTTCTCAAGATCTCCTAGATATGGTCCTACCCTCTTATGAAGTGATTTTAGAGGCCATTTCTATGACTGAGAGACCATGGAAGGACATGCATAAATGAGTGATTTTTATACTTGTGATGAATGGTTTGAGGATATATGATAAATGGATGATCAAACTTGTGAACATGGAATGGTATGGGATTCCCCTCACAACACGTGACATGTATGTAAAAGGGAACACCCAATGAACATAACCAAAACTATGCCAATCAATATTTTTAGGATTCATGATATCGACGAGAACATATTCATATGTGAATATTGTTCCCTTGAGAAAGTTGATATTTATATTTAATTTTTAGAATATTGTGACTTTTTCCTTGGTCTTAGTAGGAAATTCCAAGAATTGACCACAAAATTGTCGAACATGAGATTAAGACATATCCTAATGCCAAACATGTTTGTAAAAAATTACTACCAGTCAATCCATATAAGGATGATGTCATTAAAGAAAAGATGGAAAAACTACTTCATGCATGTTTCATTTACCCAATGCTCTTGACCGAATGGGTGTCTAATTTGATACTTTTCGATAAGGAACAAGGACACATTATAGTGTTAGAGTTTTCACTTTGATTCAAACTTGTTAGATCTTTAATATAATGTACTAGGGTGACTAAAATATAGACAAGCACATCATACAAGATAGACACACATATTTTATCCTTGGAAACCCAAACGAGAAAAAACCTAACAACTTCTTCTGTATAGATTCGTCACTTAGTACAATGTTGGAAAGATAGAAAACCCAAATATGAGATGGTTTCTTCAACTTCTTCTTCTTCAACTCCAATGAAGTTGTCTTTCTCATTCTTGGAGTGAACTTGCTTGTGATTGTTGTGTGTCCAAATGAGGGAGGGCATCTCCCTAGTTATATTGATAGTGTGTCTGACCTTTTTCGTCAACAAGGCCGACTTTTCTAACTAACTGGGTCGAATTGTCCTTGTGAGAGACCACAAATACATTTTACATTATTTCTTTGGGCACTACTGCCCCAACTTACAGTGGAGGTTTTACCTTGACTCTTCACATGACTAATTACATTAATGGCATATTCGATCGGAGGAAAATCATCCCCAAAAGGAGGAATAACAAAAGTACAATAAAATATAATAATAATACAATGAATATCTTTCGAAGTCACATTTACAACAACACTCCCCTTAACAAGGAAGGTATTCTTCTAAAATGGTCATCACCACAATTGGAGATAATCTCTGGGCATCATCATCATCATTGGATCATCATCTCTAGTTCATCATAACTACTGCATCAATTCTCATCTCATCAACCATTGACTAATGACATCTCTTGAATCGATGCATCCTCAGAATTTCTATAGAGCCAACCCTTTTTCATGTTGGATGTAGTCCTATATCCCATCTAGGACTTTTGACATCATCCCTGCGAGCAAACCATCAAGTAGGTATAACCTAGGTCCTCATTTTTGTTAAATTTTTATATGCTAAGCTAGAACATCAGTATTTCATTTCAGTTTCATAACTAAAGCATATAAACAGGATCACTGAAAGAAACAGTATCACACGAACAACACAAATTTATCCTGGGAAAACCCTAAAGGGAAAAACCCAGCAAAATCTTCCTCAATATAGATGTCCCAAAAATATAAAAGATAAAACCAACAAGGAGATCAAAGCCTGATCCTCCTCCTTCTCCAGCTACTTCTCTTCTCCACTAATGCACTACACAAGTGAGAGTGTGTGTGTCTCAAATGAGGAGCACTACACCTCTATTTATATTCATCCGCTCACTTAAGTTAACTCATTTGACATGTAGGCTCGAGTTACACATGTAGGCTCAAGTAACCACACTGGGGTGTTGATGACCCACCTTTACAATTAGAGGGGACTACCTCATGACTCTTATTAGTTCTTCCGATTAGGAGCATCGAGGTACAATGTAATACAAGTGGTTCTCCCGGTAGGACCATCGGGGACCACAAAAAGATACATATAGAATATTCTTCTAAGTTACAATATTTCAACACTCCCCCTTAACGAGAAGGGTATTCTACAGCAACATCAACAACAACAAGAGTAGAGATAGGAGACATCATCAACATCAGCAGGGTAACACATCTATAAATCATTGGAATATTTTCAACATCATGTGGTCTTCATCTTCAATCTTCAGTCTTCATCATCATTAATTCTTTAACTGCTTCGATCAGCAACATCTTCAGCATTTTGATCTTTCAATTAGTAACGACATCTTCAGCACTTGGAGCTTTCGATCAACAACATCTTCAGCACTTTGACTATTTGATCAGCAACAACATCTTCAACATTTTGACCTTTTGATCAGCAACATCTTCAGCACTTCGACTTTTCGATCAGCAACAACATCTTCAACATTTTGTCCTTTCGATCAGCAACATCTTCAGCACTTTGACTTTTCAATCAGCAACAACATCTTCAGCACCTTGACCTTTTGATCAGCAGCAACATCTTCAGCACTTTTGAACTTTCGATCAACAATATCATCAACAACACTTTGACCTTTCGATCAGTAGCAACATCTTCAGCACTTTGACCTCTCGATCAACAATATCATCATCAACACTTTGACCTTTCGATCAGCAGCAACATCATCATCATCATATTCTGATTTGTCGATCATAATCATCATCACATTTTGATCTTTCGATCAGAAACATCATCATCATATTCTAATCTTTCGATCAGAAACATCATCAACATACTCTGATCTTTCAATCAGAAACATCATAATCATAGTGCGTCATCATCATACTCTGATCTTTAGATCAGTA